>JAMZAV010004868.1:0-49995 GCA_024449915.1 Sweltsa coloradensis
TGGCCCCGGGTGTAATTCAGAAAATTATATTTTTATATGCTGAGCACCCTACTTATGCACAATACCAATAATGCGTATTTTTTTATAAACAAAAATTGCATTTTAGTTTCATTTAGTTATCTAACCGAAATTCACTATCAAATTCCTACGTCATTCATGTGGAGCTTTTTATCCTACGAGCTCAAGATAGCCCAAATAAATTATGCATTTCGTTAAATTCGGGGAAAGACACAAATTTTGGATAACTTACCAATTACCGTGTGCAATATCAAAGTAAAAAAATGATAGCAAAGTAGTAGGTTAGGGATTGCAATTTACAACAATAAAAATAAGAAATAACATAAGGAGGAGGATAGACACTTGCTAGAATATCCATCTTTGCATCTATGCGGGTTTTGTGGCAATGAGGTTGCCCTTTGGGCTGAATATTCGTTGTTGTAGCGAGTCTTTACATTAATTAATCATGTCGAGCTGTCTATCTGTTGCACTACCCCTCTGGCGGCTGGCGGCTAGTGCCATATTTTTATGCCGAAAAATCAAAGTGGGGATAAATATGTTCACGCCTTTCCCTCCCCCGTCCTTCACCGCGCAAGATTGTAAATTTCCAACAATAAGTTCCTTCGAGTGGTTATAATCCTGTTAAAAATACACTTATTATAGTTGCTTGAGTAACAATAGAGTAGTTAGCATAGCCAGACCATCTGGGTTCGAGTCCCAGACAGGCTGACTTTCAAGTACACAACACTCACGACAACAGACGTGCACAATTACTTTTGAACAAACATTAGCAATTAAATAAATAACCTAAGTTCTAACACTTCATTAACTCTCTCCCTCACATAGCGTACTAAAGCGTAGTGAAGTAATGTCTCTCCCGCCCAGCAGCAATATATGAGGGAGAGGGTTAAAGTAGCTCAAGCAACAATAGAGTAGGTAGCATAGCCAGATGATTTGAGTTTGAGTCCCAGACAGGCTGACTTTGAAGTACACAATACACACAAAACAAACGTACACAAACACATTAAAAGGACATTAGCAATTAAAGAGACCTGGGTAGTACGTAACGGAAGTAACGCGTTACTGTAACGAAATTACTTTTTTCAGTAACGAGCCAGTAATTTAATTCCCAATTTCTCAATATAACGGAAGAGTAATTTCACTACTTTTTCATTGTAATTTGGTTTAGTAACGCGTTAACTTTTGCCGCGCGGCCCGCGCCTTTGTGTATCAAATATCAGTCACTGTGCCAGTGCGCCTGCTACCTTTCTACGTATCCCCCGCTTGAACAATGTGGCATGTGCATGCAGCATTTCCGATATTTTGTAGGTCTGATCGAGAGATTTCGAGTCCCGAGTTTTTATTTCAGAACCTAGCCAATGTTTTACTTTTGGTACTTCCGCCTATGACAAGCGTCGTTGATGACCTAATTATCTACTTGACATCAACATTCAAGACTGTGGTAAATAAATCGTAGCGAATTGTTAAAACTTGTAGTGTAGTTACAACATTTCGCCGATAGATGTCACCCGCGTAATCAAAAATTTTTCTATACGTCGATATCTACAATATCTCTGTGATAGGCCCTCCGCGGGTTTTTTAAAGTGTGGGCGTGGATAACACCCTGTCTGAAAACACGCCATCGGCAGGACAAAGCACTTGCGTCATACTCGTCAGCACGTCAGATACTTTTTAAATTAAAAAGTAATTTTTGAAAGTAATTTCACTATTTTTTTTCATAAAAGTAACGTAATTTCATTACTTTCTTGAAAAGTAACTTAATAGTAATTTAGTTACATTTTGGCTGAAGTAATGAGTAATGTAATTTCATTATTTTTAAAAAGTAACTTACCCAGGTCAGCAATTAAAGAAGGAAAGTAATAATATTAGGATACTGTAGCTCAAGCAACAATGGAGAAGGCTAGTTAGCATGGCCAGATGATCTGGGTTCGAGTCCCAGACAGGCTGACTTTCAAGTACACAATACATACAACAGATTTACACAAACACATTAAAATTCATTAGCAATTAGAGAAGGAAAGTAAAAGCATTTGAATACAGTAACTCAAGACACAATGCAGAAGTTAGCATAGCCAGATGATCTAGGGTTCAAGTCCCAGACAGGCTGACTTTCAAGTACACAATACACACATAACAGACCTACATAAACACTAAGAAAAACATTAGCAATTAGAGTTGGAACGTAATAACATTTGAATACAGTAGCTCAAGCAACAATAGAGTACCTATCTAACATAGCCAGATTATCTGGGTTCGAGTCCCAGACTTTCAAGTACACAACACACACACAACAGACGAAACGCGTCGTGGTTTAAGGTAACAACTTTAAATTAGCTACAGTTGTCATCAGCAGGGGGAAAGTTTTGTCGCCCCCAGCCTTCAGGCTGGGCTTTATGTTCTCTAGCTTTCCCAACCTGTAAACCCTTCTCCAATCTAAACTAAACACTTAAGTAAAACATTAGCTACTTATAGCAAAGTTTTAACACTTCATGTAGCTCAAGGAACAAACGAGTAGTTAGCATAGTCAGATGATCTGGGTTCGAGTCCCAGACTGGCTGACTTTCAAATACACAACACACAACAGACGTCCAAACCATTTTCGAAAAACGTTAGCAATTAGAGAAGAAAATTACTAACAACATTTAAATACAGTAGGTCAAGCAACAAAAGAGTAGTTAGCATAGCCAAATGATCTGGATTCGAGTCCCAGACAGGCTGACTTTCAAGTACACAACACACACAACAGACGTACACATACACAACCACGATTGGAAAATGTAAACAATGAAAGTACTTATCACTTCATTATAGTAGCTCAAGCAACAATGGAGTAGCTCAAATCAGTAATCAATTGGACAAACATGGTAGAGCACCGCTACGTTAAGACGGAGGTCCTGGGTTCGATCCGATCCCCAGACGGGGCAAATTTTTACACTGGTTATTAGATATTAACGGAATGGAAATTTTGATAGTTCATTAGGAAATGCATCTAACGGCAATCCTACTTTCATGATATTATTAGTAGAGATATAGTGGTGGAAGTGTTGATGCATGGAGAATAATCCAGACATAACAAAACAGTTCAACTGGGGATTGAACCCGGGTCCCCTGCTTGCCTGACGGACGTCTTAACCACTAGACCACCAAGCAAGTAAGCGGGAGACCCGGGTTCAATCCCTGGCAGAGCTGGATTTTGTTATTTTCAGATTGTGTCCCATAAAATCGAACTGTTAAAATCTAATGGGTAGTACAGTCATTAGCTCTCCTTGTATTTATGAATGTGTTAAGTAATAAAATTTGCCATTCAATTTCTCGATTTGACCAACCACCACCACCATGAACCATGATATTCGCAGCTGCGTGAAACTGGCTGGTTAACATATATATTTACAAGGCAAGATACACAATGTCGTACGTTTCGGCCAACGCGGCCTTGGTCACCGACCGTTTGAGAAGAACTAAATTTAAAAGTTATTTACAAAATATTACAAGGCGCTGTTGGGGGTGAGTAGGGGTGGCGGTGCAACAGGTTGGAGGGGTCTAAGGGGAAGGGCCTAGGCCTATCTTAGATTGAGGTTAGGTTTTTGGTGCGAGCTGGTGACTATTTGATGCGCTAACTCCCATTGTCTCAAGTGTTCTTCATTGCAGGATGGGGGTAATGACTACAACCCTCGTGGTGTAGCAGTCACTGAAGTCCCTGTTGTGGGTTCCTGCATGTTGTGCCACCGGTTTTAAGTCAAGTTTCCTGATTATGTCCTGCCTATGCCCGTTCATCCTGGTGCTCAGGGAATTCGTTGTTAGGCCTATGTACTCAGCTGGGCATAGCTGGCACTGTAGTTGGTAGATCAGGTTGGTTGTGGTGCAGTTGTTGTGTTGCCTGATGGGGTATGTTATTCCAGTCGCTCGAGCAGTAAATGTTGAAGTGTTTGGGGGGGGGGGGGGGGGGGGGGGGGGGGGGGGGGGGGAATTTTGCAGGTTTTGCAACGGGGTCTCGTGCAAGGGTGTGAACCCTGTGGCACGGGGAGTTTGTCGGTCTTCCTGGCGGGGGTGTGTCTTAACGATGTGGTCACTGATGTTGGGTGGCCATCGGAAGTACACGACGCGAGGCATGTTCAGGGCCAAGTCGTTAATGAGGGTTGATGTTTTTAGGATGTGTGCTCCTCATTTCAAGATACTTGTTGAGTGTCTTAGGCCTGGGTGCCACTTGGTTACAAGCGGGATGATTTGGTTACTCGGTGGAGTACATTGTACACTGACACGGTGAATCCGTTCCAGGACTTTATGGCGAGGGTATCTCCGGGCAACAAAGGCATTCGCAATGCGGTGGCAATACTTTCCTAGGTCCTCTTCGATAGAACAGATCCTCTGTCCTCGTGTGGCTAGTGAGTGGGGTAGTGCTTGTTTGGTATAGTTGGGGTGGCAGCTGTCATAATGTAGATATTGTTGGCTGTTTGTTGGCTTGAAATGCACGTTGGTTTAGAGATGTCCGTCGCGGAGCTCGACGTGTATAAAGTTGATGTGGTGCTTGGAAATTTCCCACGTGAAACGTAGAGAGGAGAAGAAGTTCCTCTATGAAGATGGCGAATGATTCTTCACCGTGAGTCCATATAGCATAGATGTCGTCAATGAAGCGGAACTAACAAAGTAGGAGTAGTGTCTGGGTTTTCGGTCAAGGTAGAGACCAATTTTCTCAAAACCCAGACACTATTCCCAATCCGTTGGTTCTGCTTTATTGATGACATCTATGCTATATGGACTTACGGTGAAGAATCATTCGATATCATCCTAGAGGAACTTAACACCTTCTTCTCTCTACGTTTCACGTGGGAAATTTCCAAGCACCACGTCAACTATCTAAACGTCAACATCGAGGTCCGCGCCGGACATCTCGAAACCAGCGTGCATTTCAAGCCAACGAACAGCCAACAATATCTACATTATGACAGCTGCCACCCCAACTATACCAAACAAGCACTACCCCACTCACTAGCCACACGAGGACAGAGGATCTGTTCTATCAAAGAGGACCTAGGAAAGTATTGCCACCACATTGCGAATGCCTTTGTGCCCAGGGATACCCTCGCCATGAAGTCTTAGTAGAACCGATTCACCATCCCAGTGTACAACTTACTCCACCGAGTAACCAAATCATCCCACTTGTCACCAAGTGGCACCCAGGCCTACAGGCACTAAACGGGATCGTGAAACGAGAAGCGCACATCCTGAAAGTATCGGCCCTCACCAATGACTTGGCCCATGCCTTGGGTGTACTTCCGACGGCCACCCAACATCAGTGATCTTTAGACACCCCCCCCCCACGAAGACCGACAAGCTCCCCTGCAATAGGATCTCACCCCCTTGTAGACCCGTTGCAAAACCTGCAAAATTCCCCCCCCCCCCCCCCAAACACTTCAACATTTACTGCTCGAGTGATTGGAATAACATACCCCATCAGGCAACAACAACAACTGCACCACAACCAACCTGATCTACCAACTACAGTGCCAGCTATGCCCAGCCCAGTACATAGGCCTAACAACGAACTCTCGAGCACCAGGATGAACGGGCATAGGCAGGACACCGTCAGAAACTTGACCTAAAACCGGTGGCACAACATGCAGGAACCCACAACAAGGACAATGACTGCTACACCACGAGAGTTGTGAAGTCATTACCCCCATCCTGCAATGAGGAACACTTGAGACAATGGGAGTTATGCATCAAATAGTCACCAGCTCGCAGCAAAAAGCTAACCTCAATCTAAGATAGGCCTAGGCCCTCCCCCTTAAACCCCTCAAACCTGTTGCACCGCCACCCCTACTCACCCCCAACAGCGCCTTGTAATATTTTGTAAATAACTTAAAAATTTAGTTTTCTAACGGTTGGTGACATATGCCGCGTTGTTCGAAACGTACGACATCTTGTTTTGTAAATATGTATGTTAACAAGCCAGTTTTACGCAGCTGCCAGCAGAGTTTAAGGTAAGCTGTTGGTCACTTCCTTTTTCTTAATATGTTGCTCTTTTGAAAGTATTTTTTTATGTTGTGATTGTTTCAGATGTTTGGGAAAAACATTTTCTATATGTGCAATGCACAATTCTGCACTTCGAACCATCTTGGCACCAAACGTCTACACGGCATCCTACTACGCCTCGAATCACTGGCCAAAACTACGAACAGTGTCCCTTTCGAAATAAATTTGGTGAGATGACTATGTACTAACCCCTGCCACTTTGCAATTTAAAGGCCATGGACATAGTCTTTTTTCTCATGGCCACTTCTTGTACTGTACTGTTAAAATACTGTTGTAATCATACATGGTTTAATAATTGTACAGCTGTGCAATAAATATTGTCTAACCCATGCCGTTGTTGTGATGATTCATTTGTACATAGCACCTTCTTATTCCCATTGCTTTAGCATGTACTAACACCTTTTTACATTGTTACAGGTATGCTACTACTACTACTAATTGGATCATGATGGGTGAAGGATATTGGCAGACTGTTGGTCATGATCCTATTGCTATGTATGTCTGCACTTGTCATTTAAATGGTTCCTTTCAATGGACTCGTTTAAATGGAAAGTGTGAAGCTCAACAACCTACAAAAGGTGTTGGAGCTTCACACTTTTTATTTAGAACTGTTCCATTGAAAGGGGAAACCCTTTAAATGACTGACAAGTGTAGACATACATATGGGACCATGACCAACAGTCTCCAATAATCCCCTTAACCCTTCATGACCCAATTAGGGACTTAGCTACTTTTTTCAAGGCCATTTACTAGTCAGCTGCCAAATTTGGCAGTTGACCTAATTTAAAGGACTTAGCTGTTTTTTTTTAAAGGGCCATTTAACTAGGTCAGCTGCCAAATTTGGCAGTTGACCTAATTAATGACTTTTTTGCGCTTCAGAGCTACCACCCCCCAAGAAATGACTTTTTCACTCAACAAGAGTGTTCTCCCCCAAAACAGAGACGGAATTGACGGCAAAATTTGGTAAGTGCCCACCATCCAAGTCAATTGCTAGTTCTCGAACTCGGACTGGTCCAAACAGGTTTGAACTAGACCGTATGTTCAAGAACTAGCAACTTCAATGGGTAGTGTTCACACAAATTCCACCATCAGTCCCGTCCATGTAAGAAGACTCAACACTCTGTTTAAGTGTAGCAAAAGCAGCAAAAGAGTGAAATACAGAAATAGCCAACACCACTATGCAGGACGAAGCAGCCGTGAGAACAAATACACTAGGTCATCTCCTGGGGTTAAGTGGCCATCATTGCTCCTAGTTTTATTAAGTATTGGAAACCCTTAAGTACTTCTGTGCTTGTAAAATAAACGGTATACTTCCTAAATTCTTTGGAAACTTCATTTATTTATTTCATGTCGATCCTATTCAGATATACAGATTAATTTACAAATTAAACTAGGATTGCATACAAATAAAATAAATAAAATGTATTTAGAGTCTACCCACTCCCCACTCAGTCACGGAACTGATTTTCAGTGGGAGGACATAATATCAATTTGCTTTACCCAACATGCAGTTTATTATAAGAGTGATGTTAATTCACAATGGTTTTTTACAAAGGTTCTGAAGCTAAATTTAAAGAACCAAAGCCCAAGCGATTCCTACCAGCTATTGCAGACTTGGGTTTCCCTATCCTTGTATGACAGACCAAGTTGAAAATAATTAGGCATATAGTCTAGTATCTGCCCCTGATTCCCCCCCCCCCCCAGGGTCAAGCAAGCACAGAAGAGTTTAAGGGTTGCCAATGAGCTCAATTATTGCTCGTGTTTAAAGCGACAGACCCCTGCCAACATTATGTTCTGTGGTTTTTAGAGAAACTATAGGGCTGCATGAAAAAAAGATTCTAATGTTATGGACGGTAAGTAAGTTTTAATCAGACATTTAATTAATTGAACGCATAGCAAAATTACAAACCGCACCGATTATTACATTAGAATATTTTACTTGTATTCCATAATTCTAAACCAAACCACATTACTGTTGCAATCAGTTTTTAGATATTTTTGCAGCATTATTGAGATATCACTAAAAAGCTGTAACTGCAGGGGTCTACCACCTTAAGAAGCCTGGTTCTTCTGAGTCGCAATGTAAAAGTTCTCACAACTGTCGACCACAACGATAGGTCTGTTCATTTCTAGTACGTAAGTTAACTTATAAAGCAAACAAAGGGTTTAACATAAGTTGGTTGATGGCTACAACAATATGGGTTACAGATAATTGATTATTGAATTGTTGCTAAAAAAAACAGTACAGTACATTCTTTAAAGCAGTGTTATCTGTATAGCAATGTATGAACATAATAATCTTTGGTTCCTATTTAGTTACAAAAATGCCTAACACTGCTTTTAAGGGCAATCCCTAGACCCAAATATGATTTCTAAAGAATGCAGTAAAGACGTCTGAAAAGTAAGTAGAATGTAAGAGGGGCTTAATAAAAGAGTGGATTATTTTTTTGAAATTTCTTTGACGGTGTATAACCTCAGAATTTAACAGTTATATTCAAATTACTGGAATCAGTTTTTTCAAGTTCAAAATGGAAATTTTGAACAGCGGTTTTTTGTGTATTATTTCTACAGTCCTTTATCTACAACCTAAATATAAGGATTATTGGTTTTATATGGTTTCAGGCGTTGCACGATTTTTTCCATTAACGGGACAAAATTTGAAATTGTACCGGCAGGCGAAAATTTAAATTTTGCAAAAGCCTGAAACCTATAAAACCAATAAACCTTATATTTAGGTTGTAGATAAAGGACTGTAGAAATAATACACAAAAAACCGCTGCTCAAAATTCAATTTTGAACTTGAACAACTGATTCCTGTAATTTGAATAATGAATATAATAGAAGATTTTCAAAATCACCAGCGCCTTTATACCGCGCGCGCAAAGCATTATGGGAGAAAGGGCATTTACACGCTAAATGCCATATGCTCGGGTGTGTGGAGAACTGTGTTTCCAACAATGGCAGTGCAGTCCGCCACAATCCCAATCATATGACATGTAAATGTCCTTTCTCCCATAATGCTTTGCAACGGACGGAGCGCACAGGCAAAGTTAATTCTGAAAATGGTCTATTGACATTGTTGATTCTGAGGTTATGGGCCCTTCAAAAAAATTTCAAAAAAATAATCCGCTATTTCATTAAGCCCCACTTACATTCAATTTACTTTTCAGACGTCTTAACTGCATTCTTTAGAAATCATATTTGGGTCTAGGGATTGCCCTTAAAATGCACACTCTTTTCAAATTTAAAAATTTTAAACTTGAAATCTGTTTGTTTTTGGGAAAACACGGAAATAACCTTCACCAGATGCTGGTGTATAAACTATTATCACAACAATGCAATGGTCAGTAAATAAACAAAAACAAATGTGACATGTGTACATGGAGCCGACCCCTCAGATGCAGCTACTGATTTTTCAGTGTGGACGTAATTACTGTCTATGATTTCTTACGTGTTTCATTGTTGGCTCCCCAAAATTTGCCTTTTACAGTTTAAAAAATTGCTGGAACCAGGATTTTAACCTGGGACCTTCTGCATTGAAAAATGGGTGAAGCCTTAAGGACCACAAGCATTCAGGCACAAGTGCAAGTGAACCTACAAGTATGTAGGCCCACGTATTTTCTAGGCCTATTTTTTAAATTGACTTTTCAACTAATTTGAAGTGACAATGATGATCAATTGATCATATCATAATGAATCATGTCAGCAATGTTTAAAAATTTAAAAATATACCTTGTTTGATATCTAAGATCTTTATATTTGATTGATGTGTGTACTTTGAAATTATTATCCATGAGTAAGAAGTTACTAATTGCACGCAAACCACTGCATACCGGAATACTGAAGATACCAGAGAATAGTATTTGTGTAGTATCAAACTTGACTTGACTTGACAAACCATGTACTGTACATAGAATACGTATCATGAGGATGTCGATTGGCAAATTACTAGTACTCGACTCCTATCTACTCTATATGTGTCTGTTTTGCCAACACTTTATATAATCGGGTTTGCCAAAAACAAAACCTGTTTCAAGCAGTTATAATATAGGCTAGGGCCTCCTATAAACAAAGGATATTATATTTAAAAGGCCCTACTGGTACCTACATTGAGTTTATTTTTGTAGCCAAATTGAACAGACCTATTGTTGATTGCAAGTATGCCATGGTACATGATACATAATCAAGATAGCTGCCTTAGAGAACAACGCATACAACCAGGGCCCTTTGCAAATCATAGTCATTATTAATAATAAATAATTTTATAAATTTTTTGTGGTAAGCCTACACAGGGGCAATTCATGCCCCTCTTCAGGTGTCTTAACTAGGTATATTACAGTTGGGACAATTGTGAAGGGATGTTCTAGGGCTGTTTTTAAGAGGACTTAATCCGTTGCATTTGCATAAACAACCGAAGAAAACCTCAAAAGAAACCTTCATTCAGAATTACCGGTCTTGGCGGGATTTTGAACCCGGGCCCATCCGAATCAGAGTCGCCCGCTTAAACGCTCGAGCCACACTGTCGGTCATGGAGAATAATCTTATCTATCTAGTGGGTTTGAAAACCAGACTGTGATTTGCAAATTGACCATGATAAAAGGATTATTATTATGCCACCACCTAGGAATCACTACGCGAGAGATTTGAAACCAGTATTGACATAAACAGCAATCTTGTAGGGTAGGGTAATTAAAGATTTTACTTGTGACAAAGTCACAATTCATCTAAACATTCCAACTGAATATAAATAATAAATAAATATATCATACATAGTATAGTAGTTGGAAATGCAATACTTGAAACAAAATACAGTATTCTCCCTTTAATTTGAAGCTCAAAGAACCCCAAAAATCAAAGTTTGAATTATAAAGAAATTAACAAATAGAAATATTTAACAAAGCTTCTGTATGAACTTCCAGCCCTACTTTGAGTTAACAAACTGTACGCCTTTGTGAGCATAAAAAACCCTACAGACCACAAGGAACAAGTTACAGGTCTCACTGCCTTTCTATGTGAAACAAAAATACTAAAAGAATTCTGAAATTGAGTTCAATCGATGGCATCGTCAACAACCAACATGTAAATTAAAAAGTAGGTATCAGATTTTGATAAAAAAAGGTAATCTTTAAATTTAAAAAGTCATGTAGACCTAAGCCTGTTTTGAAGATACTGTACAATGTAGGCTAGGCTCTACATAGTACTCACACATGATGCTGTTTATGTAAATAAGGTCAGGCAAAAAATATTGCAATCACTCACAAGTTCATGGATAGATCACAAAATAAAGGAGCTAACATTTGATATTTTCACTCGTTCAGGGCGCTCAACTATTGCCAACAATGAAATAAATCATTGCATGACATTGAGTCAGCTACTCAATTGGGCAAATCTTTTAACATCAAACAAGAGTTATCCACTGGAACAATTAACAATCTGAAGCAATCAAGCAATTTACTATAAAATTACTATAAATAACAGCACTTAGTCACAAATATGTATATGTGATTGTATATGGAGATCTATTGTCATGATTTTGTGATCCATCCAATAACGGGGAAATAGAAGGCTGTGGGTGGCACCGAGAAAACAACATGGAACAAAGACGAGCAATCGAGTAACAACCAGCCCTCTAGTCCGGTACAATTTCTGCATCTACAAGCTGTGTGTACGGATGTTTGTGTACTGCGATAATAAGGGATTTGGGATGCACAAGGACGGAGATAGTTCAGAATTAACTTCAATGAGCAACTCAGAAACTCTATAAAAAATTGTTGTTGTTGTTGTGTGTATTGTGTGTTGTTTTGCAATTTCTTATTCTTTTTTTAATGCTACAAAAGAAGGTAGGGCTTCATTCTGCACATTTTTCATACATACTTTTAAAAACTAGGAAACGCTCAGTTGGACGCGTTGACAAGCGAGCCCGTGCTATAGCTAGACCCCCATTGCACATTTTTTTAAATTTTAAAATTTGCGACGTTTGCTGTCCACGGGGCCATGTTTCCAATATTATTTATTATTGCCAAGGTATTTGGGTAAACCTGTGTGTAAACCTTTACTTTGTGGATAAAATCCACCGCCATCTAGAGGACCTTGACCTTGGGAAAACTATTTTAACTCTTTGGTTACAAATAATACACTGCTTCCTCGATAGTATTTTGATTACTTCTAGGTGGCAGTGCATAGTGCACCTCGTGCGACTTTGCGTTGCCATGGTAACGTTACTTTTGTTAAAATGTAATTTCCATCCACACTACTTAGGCCTATCAGATCAAAATGAATGATGACATTCAAAATGATTTGGCCACCTCAGATTTTGTCGCCGTTTAGTTTGAAATAAAAAACTTTCGATTAACTTTAATGTAACTTTTTTGGATGAGCGAAGCGAGTGAAGCGAAGACTTCAATTTCACTGACCCCCAAAAAATTTAGCTCGGGTGTTTTTTTTTTTGTTTTGTTTTTTTTTGTTAACTCTCTACCAGGCAAACGGCATATCCGATCTTAATGAAAATTTGAGGGGACCTTCGAAATCTCTGAACTTAGAGGTGTATTGTTTTTTTGGTACATCGAACAAATATTTTCATGAATATTGTACTTTTACGATTTTTTTCGATTTTTAGGGCGATATCTTCGTGGCATTTGGGCCAATTGTGACTCAACGGGTTGGGCTACAAAAGTTCATATTATACATGGACATTAAGGTTATGGTGATGTAGTACCTTTTGAAAAAAAAAGTTGAAAAGTTAGCCAGAATCCATAGAAATAAAGCTTTTTAATATAAGTTTTTTGATTTTTTGTGCGATATTTTCCCTGCCATTTTTGGGGCCCAAATTTTGACCGGCGGGGGGGGGCTACAACGTTCATATTATACATGGACATTAAAGGAGGACCGGCATGGCAAAGCAAAGTTAATTTGCCCCCTGAAATAAGTACGGGTTGCCGAAAAAAGCATTTCTCTAAGTCAACTCGTTTTCGAGATATTTGGTCTCCCGTTTTTCTTTTACTGGGTGTGTGACGTCACACTGGCCTAGCCACTCGGCCCCGATAGAAGCGGCAGTGTTATATCGCACGGCAGCAAACGTTCATTCTTACATCTAATACGCAATAATCGCCACCCAAAATTTAAATTTCCCCATACATAGAGCAGAATATTCGCTTCAAAGTATGCCGCAAACAGAATGAATTATGTTGTTTAGGGCTTCCCAATATAATTTAATACAAACACAGGGTGTTTAATTTTTGCCTCCCGCACCGACCGCCTTGGCGCTCAACGGTTTAGGGCGAGTACGGCAGCCTTCTTCCTCGCTCGTCACCGGATGGTCCATAATAACTGCAGGGCTGGGCTACCCTAAAGAGCTACCTTGAGCGAGACGGTACACATTATTTTTAAATTACTTTATTACTGGACATAAAAAAAATCAACCACGTATAATACCAAATAATACACTAAACTCAATAGAGGAAAATCTCTAGAATAAACAAATAAAATGATTTATGCACATTATTTAATGGTATAATATTAGCCTGCCCAACTATATCAACCCAATTATATTCCACTTTTTTTGTACCCTTTTGTAACATAAATAGGGATGTCAAACGATTATCGAATATTTAATATTGATTGATGTACCTGCAAACTTAAAAAAGATTAATCTTTAAAACGATGACGAATAAAAAACGAAAATTGATTACTTTCGTGCGATTACAATTAATCAAGACTCGATATCGATAGGGATTTATTAGTCGTTTGACACCCCTGTAAGTAAAAGTACAGAACAAGGGAAGTAGGTCTACTTACAAGTCACTGGAATCGAGAGAATCGGCCTGGAGGCCTCCTGCAGAGATGGCTTTGGTGCGGATTGCGAGGAGCGTTCGCATCGTACTTAGAGTACAGGCGATAAAAACTCGTCATCAGGTGGAGAAATGAATGTTGGTTATCCACATATTCCGTAATGATGGCCAAAAATCTCTCCGCCACGAGATGTTTTTCTTCCCGTACTTTTTCCTAACAACGTATTGCTTTGCTGCCTTAGAATATTGAAGTGTTTGTCCTTTGAGTGTCCTATTATGTTTGTTGTTGTGGTCCAGAATAGCAAGAATAGATCTCATTACCATCCCTTGGTGATAAAATGCCACCCGCTTTGGCAGCCAAATGAGCCGACGATTGTGATACGTTTCCAGTGTTCCCGTGTGCAGGTAATGTTTAGCGTGACGCAAATCTTCAAGAAATCTTTTGTCTTGAATAATTGTACAAAATTTTCCTGTGAGCGTTTGAATCATTTTTTAGCCAACATCGTTGTCCTCAACTTTCTCGTCCTGATAAGTTTTGTGTGATCACATTTTTCAACAGTATTGTTTACGTCCCAGTGTGCTGGTTGCATACATGGTATTTTGCAGACAAAATTTTTTAATCAACACTTCACTATCACCACCACATGTCCCCGCGCTCCACCATAGATGATTTTAATGCTGGGCACCCATTCCAGAAAAATCAGGTGAACATAAAGCACTCTTTTGAATTTTTTCCCAAAACTTTTGGAGAGATGCCATACATCAAATGAATGGTATATTTCAGGGTATTTTTGTTTTATCGGGCAACGAACTCCTACGTGACGATCTGTGAGAAGAGTTGATATATTTTTAATATCATCATTTACAATCAGCCTTTCTAGTAAATCATCTACGCAGTTTTTTCCATGTCGCCTTTTTTCATGCCTCTTTTCATGACGGTGAAATCTACTATTTTATTGTGTCCACGTCAAGAAACTTTTTCCGTACAATAGTCCCGCACAGGGGCCCGGGCTATCGTATTGTCCATCTCCGGACAGTCGGACAGCTGGTTTGTTTTTTATTTGCGCACAAGTTTCTTTTCGGTGATCAACCCACACTGATTTGATGCATGGTACAATGAACGTACTGTAGTTACGATAATAGGTTCGTTCAGAAATGAAATTAAGATTTGCATTTTGGGCAAAATTTAAAAACGTAGTTATAGAAATGCCACTAATAAATAGTGCTGCGGGTATTCAATGTTCCCGATCGAGTTTCCCTCGTTGTTCGTTTCGGGGTGAGCGCCACACATTCCTTGGTTGCGAGCAGTGAGAATTAATGTTTATCATTGCACCTGTTTTTATTTACTTTCATGTCACTGATTAGTGCATTTCATTCTATACATCTTACAAACAACTTCTCAAGCTGCGCCAAACTTACAATTGGTACTTGTAGTCAAGGGTGTTACATATCTCTTCGGCCTCACTGTCACCTGATTTTTAGCTGTAATCACGCTTTCATTTTCACTGTCACTTTCACTTTTATAGATTCACTGTCATCAACGGCAACATTAGGGATAAATTCACTGTCATTACTCTCGGGTAGGCCTATAGATTCCGTTCAGAATTTTGTCCAAAAAAGAGGGGCAATATTTTTGTATGTTTCAGCTCCCAAGTCGCACTGAATCCACAATCTCTGAACGATTCTGTGTACACATCGTGTTGTACATCAGTGCCGTCATTCACCCCCGCGTTGAAACGTGTTGACGTAGGACTGTCACTTATACATTAACATATTGTCTGCTTCCGCAACAGTTTTTTTTCGAATGTATACAGACTCACGGCTTCGATGTGTTCATACGTTCACTGTACTTGAAAACTGATGGTATTGCCCGACTTTTTTTAAACCCTTTTTCTCGAGCCATTTTTATTGTCTTTTAAAACCAATGCAGACATTTTAAAAGTCTTGCACAAAGTGTTCGGAACAAACGCACGAGTTTTTTGTTGGTGTGAAATGTTTTTTCTTTTTACTCTTTTAAACCCCAAAATTTAAACCTACTTTTGTCCTTGTCTTTTTTAGGGAACGTATGGAAGGACAAAAGTGAAACCCCGTCTTCTGACAATGCACCCCTCGCTTACTGCATCCGGATACACAACACTGCGGCATTATGAAAAATAAAATAGCTATATCGAAAACGCGCACTACGCACTTGTTACACCAAAGGGACACATTCGAGGTCCGACGTGGTGTGAGACTGATCTTACTGAAAATACAAAGAGTAGACCAGTGTCGGTTTGACAACTCAGAAGTATGAAGTAGAACAAACGGATGTCGGCCTTAACCTCAAAGATTTTCGCAAATTGGGGGGTGGGGGGGGGGGGTGCCGCGATTTCGACTCTGGTGAAATTCCGCTCCCCCCTTTTGCTCTTCAAAGATAGCTTCGTTTACGGGGAGTGTCAGCGATGCGAACCCGAGGAATTAAGACATTACCCCGACATGCAACTTCGGACTGGTCATTTTTCTCAGAAAACAGTGTTTGCTTTCAGTAGAGGCGTTGGCATTGACTTGTCAGTATTGTATAATATCGTGGACCGATGGCAAGCAAGACAAACAAGCCGTATTTTTTTGAACCAAAACGTCGTCAAAGAAAAGATTCAGAACATTGTTCAAATGAGGAAGCTTCGTGTAATGCATTGTTGAAGTGATGATTGTGGGACCTGTAGTGAGTGCGACAGAAACATTTGTTGGGAGAACGCGCGTGCTGGAACACTTCGTTGATAATCAAAACATTATGCGTGTGTAAAAGAACATGAATCATTTGATAGTGTTGTGCTAAATAGGGAGTATTTTTGTCAGTGCGACATAGATTGCATAGTATTGCAAAAGTAAGGAAGAGAAAAGTAGATATAAATCTTCCTCGAATGATAATTTTCGACACTTGGCATACACAAAAGTTTGGCATTGGGTAAATGGATGGCACTCAATTGGTAAACACGAACGTTTTGAATTCCTCTGTGTGGTAAAACGAAAAAAAATCGAGTTCCCGAGTCCCACTGTGGGGAAAACACAGGTTTCAAAGTTTTTGATGGTCATGTTGAGCGGTACTTCGATTTAGGGAAGCTTACCACCTTACCTTCATTCTTCTTTTAATTACATTGCGTATCATTGTTGAGGTGAGTCCTAATTTGATGAATTTGTGATAAATATTGCTTTATTTTATTTTTTTATTTTTTATAGAGTAGTAATAATAGAGTATTTTTAGTAAAATATTAGTATCGGAGCCTAAGATTTACTTGTTTTTTATGGTTTCATTTTTAAAAAACACATACCAAAAAAGCGTAAGTTTGGTAAGGTTTCTTTTTCTGACCGGGTTTTTTTTCGGGGTTTTTTGTGTTTTTAATTATCCTCCGGCAAAGACTAGGTTTTAAATTTAAATTTATTTTCCAATTTATTTAACGCATATCATTTTATCCCTAGAATAGCTTTTAAAATTTAATAAAATGGGTATAATTATTGTCGTTGGGCACACGAAAAAAAATGGCGAAATAGAAGTTAAAAAGGAAATAAAATAAAATTTTTTTGGGCGAGTTTTTAACGCAGGCGATGTTTTTCCTTCTTCTATTGATGAAAGTTATGTTATTCCCCACGATTCTGACGGGGTTTGATTGATTACTCTAAATTGTTGAAGAGTAGTAAAAAAGTGAAAGTTACCGTTCATAGCATTTTTATGAGAATCGAAACCAGAAACCAGCATGGTCCAGGGTGTATAATGATAAATGCCAATACATGAAAAGGCCAATATTGATTGATGACATTTTTTTCATAACAGTTTGTTTAAAAATCGTGAAACCCGGGGAAACAGGGATTTTATTATGCAGTCGCTCTCGTACTTGCTCTCCCCCGTGAAAAATTTTCCGAAACACCGTAGCGGGGCCGAAGATTCCCGGTGGGGCCCGAACCACATTGCACGAATGGCGGGTGGAAGCGAGGAGAGAAATTTAAAAACGCGTGTTATTTTTCATTAAATAATTCCAAGCCGCTAAGAGACATAATTCCAATCTTTTTTCGCATGATCGTACACGAATTTTTACTGTACGCATACGCATTTTGGTTTTCTGCCTTTCTTGCGCGAAAGATATTATGAAGAAGTTTACTGCCGGGGGTTTTATATTGCCGCCTCGATCTTTCCCTGGGGAGGCCCAGTATGTCGTCACACGTAGTAAAGAAAAGGCGGCGAAAAAGGGCAGTACCATGCGGGACGACAGCTTAATTTTGGCACATATTCGTAAATAGTATCTAAAATTTATTTTTTAAAATTTCCCACACCATGTCAGTCCTTTTTAAGGTTGGGGGATGTGTCCCTTTTTTGAAAAAAAAATTGAAAAATTTAGCCAGAATCCATAGAAAAAAAGTTTTTTTAATAAAATTTTTTTTTACAGTAAAAAATCCCAAATTTGACAGGTAACAATAAAAAAATTGACAACAATCACCTACAATACGTGGGCACAAAACAAAGCACTCGCAAAAGAAAGTTATCCCACGAAAACAAAAAATTTTAAAAAAGCTCATCCACAAGCGGCGGGATTTTAGCGTTTTCCTAGTAACTTAAAACCTACTTTAAGAAATCAAAATTGTTTTTAAAATTCCCCCCCTTCCCCCTAAAACAGTAAATCCTTTTCATACTGGGTTAGTATCGTGAAAAACAAGATTTTAAAGTTGAAACAGAACACAGTTTTCAACAAAAATATGAAAATAAAATTTTTTACACCCCAAAAAAAAAAACGGACTGAAAGGACCTTCTTGTTTCTTTGCAACGAAGGTTTTTTGCAATGACTTTCTTTTTCTATTTTTATGGTTTATGGTTGTCTTTTTTCCAAGTTTGTTTTGTTTATAAATAGTGGGCCTAATGTTTTTTGGTTTTTTACATTTTAAGTTGTATTGGCCCCTGAAGATGATTAGTAAAATCTTTAAAAAAGTGGGCCCCAAAAAGAAAAAATGTGGTTATAACCAAAACGAGTACAATGAAAAAAATCTTACAAGGGTTTCTTAAAATTTTTGTTTTAAACCCATTTTCGCGAGTTTGTGAAGAAAATATTTTACAAGTTTTTCCTATATTTTCCCCATAAAACGGGTCGGCGGCGGCAGAAGGGCATCACAGGCTCCGCAAAAGACCGAAAAAAAATTTTTGCCCCCCACTGAAAATCATTTTATCAACTGAGTGGGTGGGACTCTAAATACAATTTTTTTATTTTTTTAATGTGGTATAATAAAAAGGTTTTTTTTTGGAATAAATTTGGAAAACTTTTACGATTTAAATTTTGGAACGATGTAACCCAAATTTATGTATTAACTAAGAATTGGGTTTAAACTAGGTATTAAGACTATGTTAAATATGTATTTTTTTTCCCGTTTTAACTTCCTGAAAATGGGGGGTCTTTAAATTCGAGAAAAATAGGGTTTAATGTATCCAGACTGTTTTTGTACACAATGTAGGGAACATTGTCAAAAATAAAAGGCTTATTTTAAAAACCTTTATTTCTATGCTTTCAAGTTTTTTTTTCAAACTTTTTTTTTTAAAAAGGAAACAATCATATAGCTAGGGGTATGTTTTTATAGCTTTTAAAATTTTAGAATATTAGCATTAATTTTTTGAAAATTTAGTTTTTGTAGCATAAATTGGTTTTCCCCCCCCCAAAACCCCTGTGGGGGTGTTTCTTACACTTTATTTTAAAAAAATGAATTATAGAACATTTCTTTTAATTTTCTTTCCATAAACCCTACAATACATTACTAAACTAGTTCTCAATAGGAAATAAAACATATTTTAAATTAAAATTAGATTTTGAATAGGTAGTCAAAATTAGCATTTTTGTAGCATCAAAAAACCAAAAACGCTAAAACTGGATTTAACAATAGCCTAAATTTTCATGTAAATAGAACTTGTATCCAACCCTTTTGGCCCAAAATCGTGGCCAAATTGAAACTGACAATTAGTTAGTATAGCCGTAGTAGTTAAACCCTTTAAAAGTGTTTTGAGCAGTTTCAAGCCATTTTTTTCAGCAAAAGGAAATTCGTACCCAACCAAAATTTTTGGCATGTGTTGTCAGGTACCTAAACCCCCCGATTTCGATAGTTTTAAAGTTCACATCACTTTTCATGCGGCGGGGTGCACCCTAAATCCCCCAAATTTGCTTGCTGTATAAGGGCCTGAGTATGTAGCGCGCCAAGTTGGCTGCGGCGCCCAACGGGGACCAAAAATGGTTTGAAATTTTAAGCACAATGTTGTACGAGGCCCACTGGTAAGTTTTAGTGAGCGGTTGTTCTAAGTAGCCCATCTACTAGTTTTATATCAGTCAAAACAAAGTTTTAGCCATACTAAATCTTCGGCCTAATAGTTCTGCTAACCCGATTTATCATTTTCTTAGGGCAAACTTGAGTTGTTTGCCCCCTTCCGATCCCTTTTTTTTTCCATTTGTTTTTCTCGGGGCAAGGAATTCAATAAGACAGTGAGATTAAGTTCAGGGGCGACACAGACCTACCCACACCCTACCCGGGGGGCACTAGGGTTCCTTTACAGTTCACTCCCGAGTGCCCGGCTACAAAAACCCTTGGAAGACATAGAACTTGCTGCCCATAAGCTAAAGGGGTGTCAAAGTCTATTTAGTGAATTTGAGATTTTTTTAAACAAAAACAATTTTTTTTAATTTGTTTTAAAAATTCTAAAATTTACGTTATTTATTTTCATAGGCCTACTTGGATAAACCGCGGATACAAAATTTTTATGTTTCGGCCTACTAATGTTTGGGCTTAAAAGAAGGAAGAAGTTTTTTCGATGATACTTTGAAAAGTAGAACAAAGCAAAAAAAAAGACAGGTTGCTGGGATAGATAAAAAATTCGCATCAAAAGGCTGAAGATGATATGGAGCCTCAAAAACGTGAAAAACGGTGAAAAACAGCACGGGACCAAGAAATTATGGCTCACAAACAGATCAACGTTTTTACACTGGTGGACTAAAGGGGAAATTTTAAATAAATTTTTTTCTAATGGTGTGAACCCAAACCCCTCAAAAATTCAATGTGAAAACAGTTTGACTGTAAGGGAACTGTGGGTGAGCTAGTGAACATGTGGGAACATGCAAAACATGCTAGGAAAAATGTGGTGCTTCTTCAGACCACAGCTTAACGATATCATCACTTCACTCCCTGAAACAGTGTGTCAGAAACTTAAGAGACTGCAAAACAAGGAAGTTAACGACTTTTTAATGAAAAGTTCGCAGTAGTCGGCCCCCTACCCAAACTTTCGGGATAAAACTTTACAAGGGAGGATAGAGGGATTGGGGAAAAAGTCAACTGTTTTTGAACTGACTTCAAACTCAATAATATTTTGGGGACCGAGCGTAGGCGGTGAAAATTGGACGATGTTTGAGACGCTGAAGTTGAAAAAAACACGTGAGCTGCGACATACGAGTGGAAAGGGTTTTCCCAGGAGCCTTCTTTCGGTCGTACAGGGTTTTCCCATCCTAAAATAGCAACACAGTGATATTAGTAGGGTTTCCAAAGATAAATAAAAAAAAATTTTTAAATTTGGGAAAGGATATTACATATAATTTAGGGATGACATCGGGGACCCGGTTCTAGAAATTTCCCGGAGCCGCTTTTAAGACTGGTAATTTCGCGGGGTGTTTTTTTGGGTAATTCACCGTTTAAATTAGCTCGTGGGTTTGGGTCTTTCCCGCGGAGCGGCCCGCTGCCAAAAAGTAAAAGCAGTCAACGACAAGAGAGGTTGAAGCATCACGTGCTTCCCTCCGTCTCACGAGTGTGCCCCTGCCACGAGTGAGTGCAAGAGAAAGATGCGGCGATAAATCTTGGGGACGGGCCCTCTGGCGGTACGAAATGCGGTACGATCCAAAACCACTCCACTACAGCTGCTGACCAAAATGGTTGGTGCAGAAAAAGAATTTGCGAGCGATCATCTTTCAACCCATTTACGAATTTGTAACACGACACATAGGATTGTTATTCCTGGGGTTATCTTTTTTTTCCCAGGCTTACTTTCGACAGATTTTGCGTGGGCGATGTAGTGGAGATTTTCCCACATGCGATGCGTGTTTTTCCCTGCGTTCTGCGCGTAGGCCTGCTAGGCCACCTACGACGAGTTAACGCCTGTACTGGAATGATAAACTAATCTTAGGTGTATGAAAAATGAAGATCATGTTGGTTTTCAATGCGGTTTTTTTATTTTGTACGATTATTTCAAAAGTTTCCCGAGACGGAAACGTGCAGTCGGTATGACCTTTAAACCAATAGTAGGGGCCCAGGAAAGCGTTTTTCCCCACATCGTGACGAAAGGACCCGGGTACCCGGGGAATTAGTGCTGGAACCCCTTCCAAAATTTTCTACCCATGTCTCCCTATTACTTTTAAAACATATAAATAACAGTCAAACCCCCTAAAACGTTTTCAAAATAACACTAATTGTTTTTAAACGTTTTTTTTCGGGAAAAAAATAATAAAAATAATAAACGCAAATTGGGGGTATCGTTTTTGCCGGGAAAGGTAAAAAAAAACAAAAAAAAAAAAAAAAAAAAAAGGATTTTTTTTTCCCCCGGGGCCCCTATTCAGTAACTTTTCGGGTTCAACTCGGGAACGGTAATCGATCCGGTTGTTGTTTTCGGGGTCGAAAGGTATGATTTTCAAGGGAGTGTATGGCCAAAATTTAACAAAAGATTCGCAGTCAGTTTCCCAAAACTCCCAAAGACATAGATGTGTGTATTTTTCCAAAACGGGGAGAAATTTGGTTTTAAATGGTTAATTTCATGAAAAAAGGGAACGTACGGAACCTTTTTGGGGTGGCCCACTAAGGTGGTTTCTTGAGCAAATATTGTTTTCGTTTTAAAAAGTTAATAATCTGGTTGGTTCCGTGTAGGCCCAAAGGCTTTTCACCACCATTTTTACTAATCAAAAATAAACAAATTTTTGGGTAACTAAAAAAATCGCAATCCTTTCGACCCGACCAACAACACCCGGGAAAGATTTCCGTTGAAAAAAAAACCCGTTTCAAGCAGTTAAACTAGAAATACAATGACTATCATAATATAGGGCCTCAAACAAAGGATATTAATTAGTATATACAAAAGGCCCCCTATCGGTACCAAAATTTTAGTTTATTGTTTTACCAAAATTTAAAGACCCATTGTTGTTTGCAAAATTGTCAATGGTACATGATACTAGGCCATCAAGAAGCTGCCTTAGAGAAAACACATAAAACCGGCCATTTGCAAATCATGGGGTTAGTAAATCTAGGATATTGCAACCAGAAAATTTTGAAACAAAAATGTGATTTTCAGTTGACCATGGTTTTGGATAATTATACCAACCTCGAAAATGGGGAAAATTTAAAACCCGTATTTACATAAAAAGCAATTTTGTGTTTCATTTTTTTTGGTTTTTTAACCAATGTCTTTTGAATTTGCCGGGATTTTTCCCCGCCACCTTTTATGTATATTTTTTGTTTGTAATTCCCATTTCCGTTGTATCCCCCCCTTCTTCCCGTTTCTATGGCACATTGACGGCAGAAAAAATTTTTTAACATTTCATACAATAAAAACCCCAATTAAACTATATAAATGTGCAATTCTTTACTTTGCCTAAAGGTTATGGGCACAGACCGCAAAATAACGTAAGTATCATGTTCTACAACGTTTTATCTTCGTAAATGTGATAGTTTGTTGAATTTCATAAGTGAGGTTATTTTTCTAGCGAAATCGACCGTAAACTGTCTTTTTTCCAGCAGTTCTTCGCATGTCCCTCCCAGAGAACTAGAGGGTCAAATAAATTATTTCAACAGGGAAAATTTTGCTATGAAAATAGCCTAATGCCGAGAGCCTATGGAATCTCGTGGATGGCAGTGAACCTATAAAGGACAAGAACAAGGTGGGGACCACAGGCACTAGCCCAAAATATCCTGACGTCCAACCCACTTGTTATGTTCATGTCCAAACTGCGACTTCACCCAAGATGGCAGGGGATAGGCCTACAATGTTAAAAGGGAAAAGTATGAGTCCGTTTTTTGACCTAAATAGAGGTATTTAACAGTCGTCAGTCCCAATTTTCGGCATGGAAAAATTTGGAACAGTGTCATCACAATTCATCAAAAATTTAAATTTGATGGGGTGAGCCCATCGAGGAAAAATACTTTCATTTGTGCTCATGAACGGTTTTGACGAGCCCTATGAACGCTCTCAGAGTTGACACGGGAAAAAAAGAAGACCCCCCTTTCCGAAAAAGTCAAGCGCTCTTCTTGAAGAAGTTCCCGCAGAGACTAAAGGGTCACGATAAAATTCGACTGCTTGATGTCTCAGGTGCTACTAAAAAAAACCCTTTGGGGAAAAAGGGAAATAGGGGCCTGGCCCTAACCTACGGGTACTGTTAAAAAGTTATTTTACGAATGAAATGAAAAAGGACTAAGCCTGATTGTCCAATAAAAAGAAAAATCAAAATCAAATTCTAAGACTAATGATAATGAAAAAGGGAAATAAAAATTTCGGTAGTGATAGAAATATGGTGGTGTCAAAAAATAACCTATAATGCTTAAATTTCAGCATTCTGACCCCCGTGTCAAAAGAATCTTGGGTATAGTTTGGGGAGCAAAAGTCACATGTCTAAAAAAAAATGGAGACTGATTTAATTTTCGAAATCAGGATATTACTTTCCCGAAAAACAGAAAAATATCGTCAAATGGTTTTGGGCGACATATCACATTTTAAAGTTTCCGTTTCCAGGAAATATTTCCCTAAGATTTTTTTAAAAATGTTATTATGTACCTAACTTGGCAAAAAATTTTTTTCTTTTTTAAAAAATAACTGAAAAAGGATATGTTGTGACATTTGATAAACAGGGTGTAAGGTGTAATGAACATCTCAATCGTTAGATTTTGCCTAAAAAAAAAACTCACGGGAAAACTCTAAAAGGGGGTATTAACATTAATCAAGTGAACACAATACAGAGAAAGTGAGGGTTTTGGCAGTAAGAACCCTTTTTTCTGTCTGAATTAGGGCATCGGCGATTAGGCCACTTAAATCGTAAGGGATTAAACTCATAAGCAAGCCTTGTAAAAGGGGAAATTTGTTTGATAAGAATGTTTGATCCATGTACAGTAGTTTAGAAGGTAAGAGACTGTGACCAATTTTCCCCAAAGTCGGGGGAAAAAAGGCAAAAGTTTTGCTTGAACAAATTTTCATGGGACAAAAGGGGCCCAGGGAAAGAACCTCTTGGCCCCGGCTCTAGATATTGTCTAATATTGTGACGATACAGTCGTAAAATTTTGGGTTATATGCAAAAGGGAAAAAAGTGAAGCTTTCTAAAAATTTTGTAGATTTTAAAAGCAATGCCGAGAAGCATACAGGTAAGTCTAAAAAGGTGTTCGTACCGAAAACGGTGGGGAATTTACCAGTAGATTTTAAAAATTTAAACTTAAAAAAAATGGTATTGTCCTCAAAAAACTATCCCCATACTCCCCAAAAAAGGAGTATTTGGAACGCACAAATCGATCCTTAGGGAGCGTGTTAGATGCATGCTATTTGATTCGGGTTTTAGAAAAGAATTTTGGGGCTGAGGCCATGAACACTTTTTTTTACAAAAAAATAGATGTCCAACTGCGCAATAAAGAATGCTGCCTGAGGAAGGGGGACGGGAAAAAAATAGATGGTCCCCCTTTTCGAATTTTTGGAAAAAGCGCAAGTTATTTTCCCGGGATGAAAAGCGTAGAAAACCCGAAAAAAAATGGGTTGAATGCACCCTTGTAGGGTATGGCAAAATACAAGGGTATCGTTGGTACGCGCAGACAACCCAAAAAACCTGATTTTTGCTCGTGATATTGTAATCATAGAGTCAGCGCAGGAAAGTAGTATCAAAATCAAAGTAAGCATAACTCTGAATTAAACCCTTTTTACCAACATACAGACCCAACAGGGGGGTGCAACCCCATCGCTGATGATGATAATGCAAATAAATTGGAAAGATTATCTTACAATGAAATTTAGTGATTTTTCAAATGATAGAAAGAGGAAAAATAGTGATGTCGGGAAATTTAGGGGTTTTTGTTTTGGAACCTGTGCAGCCAATATTTTTTCGGAAATAGAACCGACTAGACATAGAAAACCTTTAAAGGACGAAATATGAAAAAGGGCAGGTTTTTTTTTCTTAATTCAAAATGAAACCATAATCTTGTTGAAATAAAAACAAGATCCTAAATGGAAAATGATGTCTAGACGACTGATAAAGATCTATGGAAACAACTATGAATGGGAAAATGCAGTTTTAACCCAAATAAAAAATTGGGAAATTATTTTACCGTCCAACTAATAAAAATTTGTAAAAATGAAAGGGGTTTTTTAAAAAAAGGTTAGCACAGAGGGTTTGTACGCCATAAGGCAAGGCTTGTTGCCAGGGGCTTTTCCAGAAATATGGTGAAAAGGATTTTGGTCCCTTTTGCACCTGTAATCGATTAACTCGTCTATTTTTTTCGGACACTGCAAAAATTTGATCTTGAAATGGATCAGTAGAATCACCCCAGCTTTTTTGAATGGTGGTTGAAAGAGGAAAACTATATGGAACAGCCGAAGAATTCCTTAAGCTAGGCATGAAAATAAAGTGTGTAAACTAAAGAAGGCAATTCCTTTAAAAAGGCGGCACGTTCATGGAATGCTAAAATAATCTTTTTTGTTGAAACTTAATTTTGTCAAATCAAATATGACCATGTGTGTATGTTGGAAGCGGTTCCAATCCATTTTAATAGGGCCCTTTATGTTGATGATTTTTTCATTTTTTCTAATAAAAAGTCAGAAAATGAGGAACTCAAAAAAAAAAAAATCAGCCACAGCTTTAAAAAAGAAGGACCTAGGGGAATGCAGGAATGTTTGGGAGAAGGTGATCAAGATGAAAATCTGGTACAATCAAATAAAACAATAAAGATGCGAAAAAGTTTTTGCAGATTGGGATGGGGGGTTTAGTGTAGGATCCCCGATGGAGGCAAAATTAAAACTTGAGAAAGAAGTTTCGGGGAAAAAAAATGGTAATACCCAAAAAATAATTGGCGTTTAAAGTATCTTTCGTGTGCACAAGACCTGACATAAGTTTTTCAATTAGTTTTTTTAAAAATCAATTAAAAACTGTCATGGAACGAAGCATTTTCAAGCAGTGAAAGGGGTTCTAAAATCTTAAAAAGGGAAAAACTAGATTATTGTTTTTGTTTTACTAAAGGAGAAGGGAAACTTGTTTCATAGCAGTGCAGGGCGTGGAAAAAATGTGTTTGAGGCCATCAATTCTGGTGTATTTTAACATACAAGATGGACCCAAAACTGGAGCTAAGAAAAAAAATCTGTAGCACTTTTGTTTAACCCAAGCGAAAAATTGCAATTTGGAAGATGTAAAAATATTGCTTTATAAAGGGTTAATACGAATGCAAAAGGATTTTGGGACGGTAACAATTTTTAAAGATAAACCCGAGTGTGGGAAAAATTGTTGAAAAAAACCCGTTTTTCATAATAGAAAAAAAACATGTTTCAGTCAAAAAACATTATGTTTGAGAGTTGGCTGAACAGGGTGAAGTAAGTAAAAATAAATGGCAGGGGAAAAATGCAGCAACATACTTTCAAAAGTTGTCAAAAGATAAGACACTCAGTTTGGGTTTAAAGGGAAAAGGTTAAATGCCCAAACTTTGTTGTACTTAAAAGTTTTAAAAGTCATTAGATTTTAAGGGGGGTGTTACATTTTTTTGTGTTTTTAAACCAATGTCTTTTTGAATTTTGCCGGTATATATTTTACCGCCACCTTGATGTATATTCTTTGTTTGTAACTTCCCCTTTCCCTTGATCCCCCCTTCTTTCTGTTCTATGAGCACACTTTCGTGCAAAAAAACGTTGTAACAT
This sequence comes from Sweltsa coloradensis, assembly GCA_024449915.1. Taxonomy (NCBI): domain Eukaryota; kingdom Metazoa; phylum Arthropoda; class Insecta; order Plecoptera; family Chloroperlidae; genus Sweltsa; species Sweltsa coloradensis. The sequence goes on from JAMZAV010004868.1 coordinate 27,745, forward strand.
TTTCAACAATAAAAACCCCAATTAATCTAATAAATGTGCAATTCTTTCTTTGCCTAACATTTGTAGGGTAAGAACTTGTGACATCTAGCTTTGTATACCAGACCGGCAAATAATAAATAAATACATCGTAAAATACAGTAGGGCTATATTGTAAAACGCAATTCTTGAAATGAAACACTACAGCAGTCTCCCTTCAATGGACGACTGGTGATGGGCGGAGCTTAAAACGATCTAGGCCAAATGGAAGTTGGGATGATTCTCATTTCCCCAAATTTACGTCTGTTGAACGGTGCAACACTAATCACGCTCAACTCTTATTCTATTTATTATTTAGGACAAAACTTAAGAGGGTATTTTTTAGAAAAAATATCATGTATAATTCTATTAAAAGAGCTTATTGGCCCCGGGAAAAATAAAACGTAACTAAAAATTTAAGACCCAGGCCATACTTACTTAAAAACGAAATTTTTGGTTTTATGAACCTGATGAGGTGAGGGAAATTTTTCCCGAAAATTCGTTTTTTAAGAAAATAGTGGCCTCGGTCATAAGTTTTTTAAATTTCGTTTTTATTGTTATAATAGCGATTTTTGCGAAATTTTTGAACAGCCCTTTTTTCAACTTGTTTTTGTTTTTCAATGTACGCATCTACATAAAAAAAAAATCATAACGACTAAAACTTTCCAACTTCAAATTTACAAAAAATACTATCGGATTTTTGACAAGACCTCTTTTTAAAAAATTTTCAGACTGTTTAGACAGAAAAAAATTAACTTTCTAGACACAAAGTGCACGAAGAAAATTTTAAACAGGGGTTTTTAAAATGCAGGTCAGTTTTTTTACGGTCTCCGCACGTCAAAAAATGGTATTTGTCATAAAAAAACATACATGCATAGAACCCATGCTATAAAATTTTGTTTAGGCACTTTCTATCTAGAAAGTTGATTTTTTTTGTCTAAACAGCCAGAGCATTTTTTGAAGGAGGTCTTTCAAAATCCCGGGCAGTAGTTTTTTTCAATTGAAGTTTTAGAAAATTTGTAGTCGTTTTTATTATTTTTATGTATGATGCGTACATTTAAAAACAATTCGCTGTGTCAAAAAATTCGCAATAAACGATATTTAAGCAATGATATGTTTGCTAAATAATATTCCTCTAAAATTTTGTCCAAAAAAATGAATAGAATAAAGTTAGAGCGTGATTGTGTTGCGCCGTTCAAAGATGTAAAATTGGGAAAAGAGGATTTTCCCAAAATCATTCCGCCCTGTTTGCCCGTGACGCAGGGGCGGGGAAAATTTTAGTGTCAATTTTAAGCCCAAAAGGCCCCAAAAATCGCAGCTGAATGTGTTATTCATAGAAAATAACCCCAAGTCCTAGGGTTATACCAAAGCTTCTGTAGGAACTTCCACCACTACTTCCTATTAACCGAGTTTGGATTTGATTGGATTGATTGATTGGATTTGACATAAAACTATGCAGCATGGCAAGGAAAACGTATAGTAGCCTCATTTCGGTTAGCATGCCTACTTATATTTGTGAAACAAAATTGCTAAAAGTTTTCTGAAACTGGCTTTAATCGATAGCATCGTCAAAAACCAACATGTAAATTAAGAAGTAGGGCCTAATCAAGATTTTGATAATAAGGTATAGTCCCAATTCAAAAGTAATGATGGATGAGTAATGGGACTGGCCAATCAAAAGTAGGCTACATATTTTCAATGAATAATGTAGCCTATCTGTATACCTATGTACCTGAATCTGAATTCTACTGAGGTAGTAGGCCTATGGAGTTTTATGTTTAGTACTGTATTTCTAGTGCGAACGGCATGTGACGTCATAGTTTGGGTCACCACATTGTTATAATTTAATAACACCACCCTCTAGATAACGCTGCTAAATTAACTTGTTGTGCACTCAGCAGTTTGTGTTGAAACAATTGTCCATTGTTGCAGTTTACTTTACAAATGCGTTTTAAAACCATACATTAAAAAAAATGAACGATGCACAATGTTTGAGAATTTGAGATATTAATTAATGTGCATACAAATGTTTATTAAGCATACTTGAAAGTCTTGTATGAGTTAGATAATCAGCAAAAATCTAGTTATGTGTATAGCCTACTGAAAAGTTATATACCCTATTTTATTGGGCATTGAATACAATACTGTTTGGTTGGATTACGTAACTGATTGATTGGCAATCAAACAATGACATTGTGACTTAACTACATTATGTATTTTATAAATGAAAATCTTATATAAATAATAAGAATTAATTAGGTACTATCTATAGGTAGTGGTAATAAGAAATGGTGATATAAAAACCTAAATTTTGTTTTAAAAAACCCAAATTTGAGATTTTCGCGAATTCAAACAAATTGTCAAAACCGTTACAAAAAAAAGGAGACCCTTAAGTTATGGATGACATCGATTCCAAAAAGTTAGAATCGACCCATGAATCTATTCAAAATCGATTCCCAACAAAAAATAAATATTTGTACGCACCGTTAATTTGGTGGATTATTTCTGCGGAATCTGTGATACGCGCCGTTATTTTGGCGGTCTATTTCCGTGAAGCCCGTGACGTCACGGTACGCTGTGGCTTTGTTGTCTGTTTATGTTACCGCCTACGCCGCGTAATATTTTGTGTGGGACTGGCACCTCCACCATCCCCCTACATTTTGCACACTAAACGGTTCAATTTTGAGAGATAAATCGCGTTTTCGCACTATATGCAAAATTTGCGTTTTCAAAATGTGTTTTTTTCCATTTCTAAATGATGTAATTCGTCGACAACATTACAATTAGTCAAATAAAAAGGACATTTAAAAATATTTGCAAATTTTGTTATCACTATTTTCACTACCTACCCCTAACTATGGATATTGTAACAAAGTATTTAGAAATATAAGTTAAATTTTGCAATAGGGGCAATAGGCCAAGATCTACGATTTTAATTTTTGATTAAGATAAAAAAATATTTAAAATATATTCCGTATTGGTATGGGACAAACGTCTCAACATTAGTACTAGATTGATGGATAGACCTCAACTTAAATCTTTTGAAAATACCTTCTGTACAGTGTATGACCTACCCCTACACAGTACACACATATGATGCTGTTTATGTGAATAAGTTTCAGGCACAAAGTATTGCGCACATCACTCACAAGTTCATGGATGGATCAACAAAATATTGCCGCTAACACTCGATATCTTCACTCGTTCAGTTATTCAACTAGTGCCTTAGATAAATGAAAGCTTTGTATGACGTCAGCCATTCTACCCACTTGAGCAGTTCTTTCAACGTTTTAAAAACTAGAGTTAACGCTGGTGAAATGTTACAATATCGCTTTATCCAACATAACAATTAACAATGTGAAGCAAGCAAGAAGCAATGAATTCACTTTAAATTGAAACAACTTCAAGAGTCGTGTACAGTAATATGAATTTCCTATTAATAACTGTGGTTACAAATGAAGACTTAAGTTGTGACTATAAATTGTGATCTAATGTCATGATTTTGTGATTCATCCAATAACGGGGAAAGAGAAGGCTGTGGGTGGCACCGAGTAAACAACATGGAACATAGACAACCAATCGAGTAACACTGATCAACCAGCCCTCTAGTCTGGTAGTTATTTCTACAGTCGCTGTGTGTATAGTGTCGTAATGCATTAATAGTAGGCTATGGTACCTATGCACAAGGACAGAGATAGTAAAAAAAATCAATTAATGGCTCAAAATGTCATCGGTGGTTCATACACATGATGAGGGTGAAGGAGGACGGTGAACAGGATGCGGGGATAAGAGGGGAATACGAGGGAAACCCGGATCCTCCCACTCCATACCAGACTTCATTGTTGGATCAAGGGTCTGATATTATTTATTTATCATACGGTTGCCACTTGCCGTTCAATGTGAAAATCATGATCGATAATCATATCCAAATCATAGACCTAAGCTATGACATGGGCTCCAGAAGGACATGACTCCGCATTGTTGGAGTTGTTGATAAAACATTAGAAGACTTTGTGCGATTTGATCTTTTGACTTGGTTCATATTAATAATAATTGTCTGTGTTTTACTAATTTGAATAAATCATCAATGATATTATTTATATTCAGTGTTTGTTAATAGTTATTTGAATTTGTGTAGTTGAAAATAGATAAACAGTTCAGAAGTGTGGGATAAAAACCTGACCTAGCCATCTTGCCATTTGTTTTGTTGGACAAGCGTGTTGGAATTTCGTCGAAACAACAGCTGTACCGTATGTATTTCATTTTGATCCTGCAAATTGATTTACTCTTGTAACGGTATTAGCCTACTGTATTATTATCCTGAATAATATGTAGAGCATTGTGGGATCCGTCTTAAGATATTTCGTTCTTTTGGGAGTTTTTCAATTTAAAATATTTTTATTTTTTTGAGAACTTTGTTTCTCCCTCCAAAATTTTCTTGTTTTTCCGGGAAAAAAAGGGACGATTTAATTACCGGCCCGGGAAACCCAATTACCCTTTTCCCCCCAATAAAACGCCTCACAATCTCCCACCTGTACCGAAAAGCTTTTGATGGTTCTGGGGCCGTCAATCCCAAAAAACCCCGATTTAGAAATTAAAAAGGACCATCGCACGTAGGAGTAAGACAACCTCCCCAAAGACCAAAACCCAGGGGACTAAAGAAGCAAAAACCCCAGTAGGAAAAACCTTTTCCCCTGTAAATGCTGTGCCAGAGTGAGGTCAGTATTAAGGAACTATTTAAAAACTTATGTTAGAGCAAAAAAAGAGCGAGACGAATTGTTGCGATTAGTTTTGAAAAAATTTCAAAAACATGTTTTTAATTTCGACCAAATTTATGTCGGTTTTGGCACAAACGACCCCAAAATTTTATGGTGCGGGTTCCAAGTGCACAAGTGTAGGGGGTTTACGAACTATAAAATATTTCCCAAATTTACATAACGGAGGGAAAATTTTCTTTGATTGAGCCCGCCCGTTCCCCATTTAATTTGGTGCGGGCAAAAAAAAGGGTTTTGCAGTGGGTAAAAGAATTTTGTACGGGGAAAATGATTTTAAAATGCATTTTTTTAAAAACCTTCATGGGAAAAAGATAAGCAACCCGGGAACTTTTGGGAAAAGGGAAAGCGGGACCCGAAACAACAGAAAGGTGGGATTCCTTTCAATAGCGGCGGGTGGGTGGGAGGGGGATGGGGGGGTCCCCGGCCCCCCCACCCTCGCTGGGAGGGGGCCGGGAAACCCCGGGCCCAGTCTGCACTCAGTCAGCTGCATGGGGGTGGTTTTGCGGAATTCTAATGCCCTTACTACCCCACGGCGCAGGGGTTTAAAAAAACCTTTAAATTTTTCATTTAAAAAAAACTACCCGATAAAGATTCGAACCCCCCAAAAAAACGGTTCGGGAAATTTCGGGATTGGGGTAACCCGGGTACCCAAAGGGGAAACCCCTAATTTTTAGAGATGTGCAAAAATGGTGAAAAAAAAAAATTCCCGGGTTTTTTTTAAAATTTTGCAATAACCCTTAAAATTTCATTTTGGGCACAGAATTTTCCAGAATTTGATTGAAGGGTTTTTAAATTTTCAAATTTTTCCCCAAATTTTGCAAAATTTTTATTTGATTAGTTGAAAAATGGCAGATAAAAAACTGTGTAGCTTTAAAAAGTGTGGGGAATATATATCCCACGCCCTATAAAGGGTTAAAAGTAAAACAAAACCCAAAGGGGCTTAGCACAAAATTCTGTATTTAAATCACTGGTTTATGTAGTAGTCACTATATAGTGTCGGGTTTTTTTTGTTATTTAAAAATTTATCTTATCTGTGCTTTTTGAAAAAATTTTAAAAAAAATATTGTGTGTTTTTGACTTACCCCACCCTCTTGAAAAGGGGAAAAATTTTTTCCCCCCACTAAATAAAGGGAAATCCTCGGTGAGTCCCCTTTTTCGGTCCGTTACCCTCCTCCAAATGGTTCCAAACGGGCCCAAAAGCCTGATAAACTCATCTCGCTTGTTTAATTTTTTGGTATATACAATTGGAAGACGTGACGATCCATTGGGGGGGGGAAAAGGAAAAAAATTTTTTATTTTACACAACCAAAATGGGGTTTGCGGACGATGTGTTGTTTTGGGGGAGAGTGCAGAAAAAGGGGGGAGAAGGGGGGACAGAGGAAATAAAATTACAAAAAGGTTTGGTTGAAATTTGGGGCAAAAAAAAGATTTGGAATTTGGTTTTTGGGCGTATGGAAAAGAAAAATGCAGGGCCTTTGGTTTGGGAAAAAATATTGTACTTTGGGAAAGAAGTTTTAGAAAAAAAAGGGTTTGAATAGGGAATATTCCACAATTTTTATATTTTTTTTTAATTTCTTATTCATGTTTTAATAGTAAATGCACTTTTTTTTTAAAAAAAAATTTTTTTTGTGAAATTTTAACCCAAAAATTTAAAGGGCCCCCCGGTTTGCCCCGGCCAAAAACGATGTGCGCCATCTTTGGGAGGGTCCCTAGTCATAACTGTGTTGAGTAAAGGGCCAATTTGGGAAACTAAATGTACTTTATTTGTCCCTTTTTAAATACAGAGGGCCCGGTGTCCCCCATCCGCTCAACAAAAAAAAACCCCCACAGGGATGACATTTTAAACGTTTTTTTTTTTCTTTTTTTTCGTATGTGACGGGAAAGATTTCGCGGGGATCATTGTGATAAAGGTAACGAGCTTTTTGTTTTTTCCTTATTTTTTTTGCATAGCCTGGGGACTATCCCGGATTTTTTAAATCTACAATAGGTTTAAATTTTAGTCACCAAAGAAAGGGTTTTTTTGTGCGGGAGTTTTGGTTCAGACTGAAAGTGCGGGGCCTGGGGTTTGGGCAAGTTAAGCCTAGGGCTTTTTAAGGGGAGTAATTTTAGTATTCAATTTTTTTTTTTTTTTTTTGGACAACAAAAAATAACAATATTTACGGGTTTTCCCAACATTTTCCCCCTTTGTGGGTCCATTTTAGTTGTACAAAATTATTAAACTTAATGAAGTTTACACAATAGTATATGTATAAAAAATTTTACATACATTTACATCTACTAAAAAAAATACACTACTAATAATAAAAAAATACATACACTAAAAAATAATCATCTTTCATTACATTGTCTCTCATATTGGGTAATATTTAGGCTAATCCCAAAAGCAAAGAAAAGGAAAGTTTACAATATACATTTTTAAAATTAATTTGGTAAAAGAGAAATGAAAAAAAAGAACATTAATTTAAAAAATTTCAAAATATTGTAACTTTTAAAAACCAATGATTGAAAATTTTTGGTAGGTCAGTTGATGTGATAAAGTCATTTAACTGTAGTAAGCTTTTAGTAAAAAAATTTTGTCAGCCATTTTAAATTTAATGTTTTGAGGTATATTTTTTGTTTTCTTTGGAACAAGGTTGTAGAAAATTTTTTATTTATATAACCCGATTTTTTTGGGCCCAAGGGTTTTGTTAAAAACATTGGCAAAGATGGAGATCATTTTTGGGCCTTGTGTTGGAGTATGAAACTTTTCCCCTTAAAACGCAAGGATTTGGTGTTTTTTTTTAATGTTAAAAGGACTGTTTTAAAGAATGTAAAAAACAGGGAAAACTGTAAGAATGTCAGAGCAATAAAGTAAGGTTTACAATGCCCCTTTTCCCCAAGGGAATATAATCCCAAAATTTGCCGTTTTTGTAAAGGGAAAATTTTATCAATGTGATTTGACTTTCCCAAAATTCTATCCCTACTTAGATGTGATTAAAATAGAAAAAAGTAGCATCCCTTAAAAGCATTTAAACTTTGCTTATATTTTTGATGTTTTTAATTAAAAAAAACCAACAGAGCTGATTTTTTTTAATCAGTATCTTAATGTAAAGAAAAGCCATGTTAATTTTTTTATCTAGGTTAGCCCCTGGGGAAAAGTTTTTTTGTTCAACGAGTTTACAACAAATTTTCTTTTAAATTTGCTGGGCCCAATGTATGAATTTTAGTGTTTTCTTTTTTTAAATTGAAGGGAAAACTGGATAAAGTTATTTTTTTAGAAAATTTAAGCAATAGTTTGTTCATTGTAAACCTTTTTCAATAAAACCAGAAAGTTTTTTTTCCCTTTTTTTGAGTAAAAACGTTTTTCGCAGCCGTTACGCTAGTAGTAAAGTCATCAGCAAAAAATCGGCATCATAAATTTATTGTCAGGTAGGTCGTTAATAAAGAAAAATGAAGAATGGGGCCCAAGGATGATCCTTGTAAAACTCCAAAAATTACCTTTTCAAATTTGTTTTTGATTTTTGTAAATTTTTTGGGTTCTTAAGACCCAGCATTTACTACGCATTGTAGTCGGTCGGTCAGGTAAGTTTTAAAAGAGTTTAAATGCATTCCCACGTATACCATAGTATTTCTAACTTGTCCAGCAGTATTTTGTGATCAACAAAATTTCCAAAAGGGCTTTTGTTAGATAAAAAATATGCCCAATTTTGGGGTATTTTTGAGTCAAATGCTTCAACAATGGGTTTTTAGAAACCCTACTAATTGTGTAAAATTTTTGATTTGCCTCGCCCTAAAGCCATTTTGTCTCTTTTGTTTTTGATATTTTTTTTCATCAAAGAATCCCAATCTTTTCGAGGGGAATATCAAAGTTTCAAAATTTTTTTGAGGCAGCGGGAAGGAGGGATATAGGTCAAATAGAATTGCAATGATTTTATTTCCCTTTTTTTAAATATGGTAAAATTTTTGGATTTTTTTTAATCCCTTTGGGGAAAAGAAAACCATTTTCAAAGCAAGTTTTAAAAAATGCGGAAAAAAGGTTCAGCAGTTCATTTATACATTTTTTTATAACATAATCGCCAAATCAAAAATCCCGGGCAGAGTGTTTGGCTTTAATTTAAGTACAAATCTTTTATTTCTTTAGGGTTTTTTTCATACAAAATAGGGATTTAATTGGGTTTTTGTTTGGACTTTGTAATTTTAATTTTGGAAATTATGTTTTGGATTTTTTTGGATAATTTCTGGTACTTATATTATTTGGGTCAGGTAAAAAGCTTCACTCTTTAAAAATTTATTCAATGTTGGGGGTTACTACGTTGGGATTTTTAAATTTAAAGGGGGATTATTGTTGAGAAAAAGTTATTTTAAATCATTGGGCTTTTTGGGGCTTACGATTTTTATTTCTTTTTTTAAATTTTTTTCCAAAATTTTGTTTTTGGGATTATTGTTGAAGTTGATAGGGGTTCTCTTTTTTGGTTATTTTTTGCTTTTTTAAGAACTTTTTTGTTTTTTTAAAAATATGATTTTATATATGTTTTTAGGAATTTGGCACATTTGGGAAACTGTGAGTTAATGTATAAAAGGCTCATTTTTTACCCATTTGAGACTTTAATCCCGTTAGTTACCCAAATTTTTGCTTTTTGTAGGAGGGTTTTAATTTTGTATTTGTTTTAGTGGGAAAATTTTTATTAAAATATTTAAAGTAATTTTTTTTGAAAATGCATAAATTTATCATCTGTTTCCTCGAAACTGTTACAAAACCCCCAATTTTTTCTCCTTCAAAGCTTTCAGCTGGGATTATTTAAAGATTTTCCTTTTAAAACCCACGATTTTTTTGGTTTTGGTAAGGAGTGATAAAAAATTATACGTATTGCAATTTTTGGGGGCCATAGTGGTCCCCAATTTCCCAAAGTAAAATTACTGGGGGATTGAATTTTAATTTGGTAAATTTTTGCAGTTGCTATATTTTTCAATGATCTTTGAATTTTCCCAAGTGGATAAAATTTAGTGTATTTTAATGGTGAGCACATGTTAAAAGAGTAAAGAAGTTTAGCTGGCATTTTTAAATTGGGTCTTTACTATAGCTGAGACTTTTCACTTTGAATTTCCTTTTTAGTATACTAATGTTATTTTTTTGTAATTTATTTAAAAAATACTTTCCGTTTTTTTTAAAAAGTTTTTAAAATTTGTCCGGGTTGGGGTTGTAGAGGCAACTACCAAATTTTAATGTTTTGCTTTTAATTTTAATTGTTTTTTTAGTTCAATAAAAGGGAAATTTAAAAAATCAATTTCCCGACGGTTTTGAGTGATAACTTGATTTAGTTTACAGCTATTAAATCATTTATGGTTTTAACAAAGTTTGCTACCCCCCGGGGCTTTAAATTTTTTCACAGTAACAAGAAACCAAGGTATAATTTCAATTGTAATACTATTTATTTCATCATTTTTTTTTCCGGGTTTTTGTTTAAAAATTTTAAATTGTCAATAGGTTCATTTTTTTAGTTGAGTATCTGGGAATTATATTTAACTCTTTTAATTTTTGTTTGGGTGAAAAACCCTTTGGATTTTTTGGTGAAAAACTATTCGCAAATTTTTTCTTTATTTTTAATTTTTACTTTCATATTTTGTCTTTCCCACTCCTCAAATTTCTAAGTTTTTTTTTAAGGGTTTGCGGGGGACAAAACCCGGAAAAAGGATTTTTCAAAAAACTCTATTTCCCTAACTCTACTATCTCTGCTTTTCCACCTGTCTATAAACCTTTTTTAACCCTTTTTTGGCCAGGTTTACTATCACTAAAAAGGCGTTTCATAAAAAACCCAAAAAAACATTACTTACCTTTCCCCAGTAATCTTTTGAGTCTTCTAAAGAAATTTCCCTTTAAATTTTGGGATTCACCCGGGGCTTTTTTGGGTCCCCTTCCAAAACCCCTGTAGTAGTATCTGTGTTTTTGTAGGCGTTTCCCTTTACTGGCGGAAGGGGCGCATCCTTGTTTGCTGAATGGGCTGCAATGGCTTCCTCTTGATAGGGGGGACTTTGGGCAGTGTCTTTGAATTTCTTGTGGCAGTTTCGGGCCTCTTGTGGCATTTGGTCTTTTCCCAGAACTGCTATTTATTTCTCTGCTTTTAAATGGGGGTCGTTTCCCTTTGATTGGGGGAAATAGGCTGCACCTTTTTGTTGATACTGGGCTGAATGGTTTCCCCTCTTAAATTTTACGGGTACATGGGCAGTGTCTTTGAATTTTTTGTGGGCAGCTTGGGGCCTCTTTGGGCCCTTTGGCCCTTGGGGCAGGGGGTAGGGTTTCCAATCGCTGTTTGGGGGGCCCATGACATTTGTTACCATAACATAGGCCGTTTCCCCGGAAAGGACAGAAGAAAGGTCCTTTTTTTAGACCTTACCTTTCTCTGATAGAGCAAATTTTAAAAAAGCTATAATCTTGGCAAATAGTTGTTTACCCGAAAGGTTTAGATGAAACCCCATGTTTGGAAAAAAATTCTCTTTTCTGAATGGTTTACAGAAAAAACCCAGTAACTCCTAATGTATTTTGTAGGAGATAATTTATATAAATAAATTTATTTTGGAGATTGGGGGTCATTTATTTTGCCCAATTCAGTTTTTTTTGACAAGCCCGAAACGGGGCAGTACTTCGGTTTCTATTATTTAGGAAAGGGAAGCTGTATTGATAGAGGGGAAATTTTAATGAGAGCGCCCCGTATGTTTTTTTGGGTTTTTATACCAATTTTCATTAGTTCCTCCCATTATTATTAGGTATCGTTCCTTTAAAAGGTTTGAAGGTTATTCAAGAGCCCCTCGGCACTTTTTTTCCCCCAGTCCGGGTTTAAATTTAAAAGAATCAACCTTTTGAAATCAGTTTTTGGGGCCCGATTTTGGGGAATTTTAGCCTTTTGTAATGGGGGAAGATAAAAAGGGGCCCAATGACTATCTGCCCTGTTTTTTAATGTTCTTGTTTGAGCTTGATGAGCGGGGCCTGGGAAAAATTTGGTTTCTAAACCCCAAAAATTTTTCTGCTTTTTTCACTCGAGTTTTCTGGACAGAGGTCCATGGGTTTAGTACTGAAAAGGGAAATGTTTTATCACAGTTGTTTATTTGTGCAGTGGGCATTAAACCTAGCTATGTCGGGGCCCTAGCCCTTAGTCTCTGGGGGTTTGAACTAGCTCTTCAATGGGACTTTGTTTTTGACTTATAAACCAGTTTTAGTTTGCTTTACTTGTTTTTAAGGGACTTTAACCTCATAAAGGGGCCCCGGGACTTTGGTTCATTCAAGTTTGGGCACCAATGTTGGTACCCCCCCCTTATTTATTGAAAAAGATAGAGACTTTGCTTTCCTTTTTTTCCATAATTAGTTATTAAGGGGGCCAATTTTAAAAAAATTTTGCAAAAATGGGGAAAACGCTTAATTTCCCGGCCGCTTTTTGGATGAGCGTAAAATTGGTGAATTGAGTGCATTGTTTTAAGGGATTTTCTGTTTTTTCTGTAAAAAAAATCTTTACTTAGTCGAATTTTTTTTTAAAAAAATAAAATTTAAAATTTAAAAATTAAAAAATTAACTTAATTTTTTTAAAAAATCGTAATTTTTCCCGAAATTTTTAAAAAAAAAGGGAAAAAAAATGGGAAAAAATTTGGGCAATTTTCTAAGAAAATATTTAAATTAAATTTGGGCTAAATTTTACACGAGTTTTTAATTCTGAAATAAGGTTCTAAAAAAAAAATCTTTACAATAGGATAAAGCATGAGGTGATTGTCAAAAAAATTGTTTAAAAAAAGAAAAAAACCCAATTTAAAATTTAAATTTTTATGAGAAAAAAATTTTTCAATTCCGTAAAAATTTAAACAGGGAATATTTTAAAATTCAAAAAATTAAGGTTTGTTAAAAAATCATTACAATCGGGAAAAAAGCATTTAAGTGTTAAAGCCCGAAAATTTTTTTTAAAAACCCGAAAAAAATCGTAAAATTGCGTTTTTTATAAAAAAATTTTTCCCGATTGCGCTAAAAAAAGTGGCATTTCTAATTTCAGAGTTTTCAAAGGCCCTTTCCAAAAAAATTTCATCGCAATCGGAGTATCGGTTTACCCGGAATCGTTTTTTTAAAAAAACAAAAAAAATACAAAAAAAAAAAAGAGAAAAAAAAAAACTTTCCGGATTTTTTCCCCAGTGTAGTAAAAATGGAATCTTCGTTCGCCGTACGCTCGCTACGTCATCCAATAAGCCCCCAAACAAAAAACAAAAAACTTTTCATTAATACCCCCACCAAGTTTTGTCTTTTAGCACAGGGCAAAAAAAAAAAATTTTCTAATAAACGTTATTTTTTTATTTACATACCAAGGGTGGGATATTTTGAGCCTTAAAAGGTTGGCTGGGTTTTCCCTTTTTCCTTTGTAGCACAAAAGTTCCACTTTAAATCACTTTAAAAACTCAGAAAATATATTCACATACCAATGCCTAACCTACAGGAAAGATTGGCCTAGAATGTTGGGATTTAAAATAATTTTTTACGTCTAGGGCCCAGACCTAGGACTGTTTTAAATTTTGTTTTTTTTTGCAATGTCAACTTTTCTCGTTTTTTGGTAGGCGTTAAATTTTAAAATGTCCGCCATCTGTTTACTTTAAAAATAGGGTCGCCCAGGCGCTGCTTTGTTTAAAACCGCCGTTTTTGATTTTTATCTCGATCCCACTATAAAAAACTATTCCAACATCTTTTTGGGCTGGAGTATGTTTATCCAGCCGGGGTTTGGGTCAACACAGTTCTGAGTCACAGGTTTTTTCCCCTTTAAAAAAGTGCTGCTTTTAAAACCGGGTATAAATCATGGATTTTATTTCAAGGAAAAACAAAAGTAAAATATTTGTAATCGGGACGAAATTTTTTTCTAAAAAATCTATTCGTACAGTATTTGGCGGAAGGGAATATTCCCCATTTTAAGTATTTGGGGAAAATTTTATTGGAAAAAAATGCAAAGTTGGTAGGGAAGTGTATTAGAGTGCAAAAAACAGAAGGGTTTTTCCCCAAAGGTGAGAAAGCTATTTTGGAATGGGGTTTTTCCCCCAAAAATGTAAAAAATTTTTCTGTACATGGGATATTTTTTTACCTACAACGTTGGGTATGGGGCAGTAACGTAGGCAAATGGAAACAAAAGAATAGTCAGCTGGAAGCAGCGCTGCCCGTCTAATAAGTTAAATGTGTTGAAAAATTACCCCGGAACTTTTTAAAGCTGATCGCAGATCCCGAGGGGCCAAGCAAGGGTTTTCGAAACCATTGTTGCTTGGGTGAGCGTGGAAAAAGGTTCGCTGGACAGTGAATCTGCTTCCAGGGGCCCTTTTGGGGCTGAAAAAAGAAGACAAAAAACCTTTAATAAGGTTTGCAATATACATGAAGCAAGGCGCTTGAAATCAAATAGTATCTAGTTTGTAAGCTAGAGTGCCCCTAGCATTTGGGATTAGAATTTCAAGGCCTAGGCCCACTTGCTGTTACTAACTTTCAATTTTTAAAAAATTTTAAAAAAAAAATTTAATTAAATATAACTAATTATAGGCCCCCCTTTAAGTAATGGCCGCACTTTATTTTACCCCTTTAAAAAATTTTAAAGAGTAGGCCCAGCAGAAATACTATTTTACCAAAGGGTTTACATAATGGGCCCCACCCACTTTTTAAACTTGATAAATTTTAAAAAAAGGGTAAACCCAGGCCCATGCTCGCAAAAAACAGTATGCTTTAAAAACCCCCCCCCCACTCCCCTAACCAAAATTTTTCCCCCCCAAAATAAGTGTTTAAAAATTGTCCCGTTTTAACCCAAAAAGGCCCCCAAAACTCCCTTTATTTTATATTTGGTTGGAGAGTACCATAATGCAACCCGTGCGGGGAGTTGCCCACCCCCCAATTACTTTTTTTGAGAGAAATTTACTTTACCCATGATTTAAGGTTAAAAATTAAGCGTTTGAAAACTTCAGAAGAAGAAATCTGGTTTGGTTGGGCGCCCGGCCGATACCGAGTAGGGAGGGGGCCCAGGCCTAGGTTTTAAAGGTGGCTGTTTCACTTTGTCAGGCGTTGCATCCTGATGGGAAAAAAAAATAGATAAAGGAATTAGCTCTTTTTGAGAGTTAGATCAGTGGGTTAAAATTTTGGGGGCGGGAAAAGCGTAGGGGTCCATTGTCCCCTTTAAAAAGGGACAGTCCCCTTTTTTTGGGACCTGTCCGGGTCCCGGGCAACGCTCACGGGACGCTGTTTTGTCCCGGGTTTTTTAAATATACCGATTTCACGCGTAGCTGTGGCCCCGTCGCGGAAATTTTGGACTACCGTATTCTTGGGATACACTTTTCTGCCGGCCTTGACTTTGCACGAAGGGAAAGCGTCATCAGAAAGGCGGAGGTAGAGGGGGGGTTGGGGGGTTTGGTTTACGGCACAGGTTTAAAAGAATTGTCCAGAAACCCCAAAAGAAGTTTTTTTTGTTTTGCAGCCGAGAAAAAGATTAAAAACATAAAATGTGAGATCACAATAAATAAATTTTAATTTTATTTAAATTAACCCCAAAAAAAAACCTTTCCTTTGGGGCCTGCTTGCTAAGATCGTTGTAAATGCTGTCGTGAGGAAAAAAAAATCAAAAAAAAATTTTGAGTGCTTGCAAGCCCCACTTCGCCCGCCTTTTTTGAGAAATGATTGTTTTTCAAAAAAGATTTGAATAATAGTTCGCCCAAATTTGATATTTAATTTTTTTTTAGCAGCAATTAAAAAGGTTTGGGGAAACTAAATTTTTTATTTGAAAAAAATATTTTATTCATAGCCTCCCTTTTACGAATAGTTTTTCGTTTTCGTACGCGTGAGTTGTAAAATGCCGCCGCCTAAACGGGGGTTTTTTAATGACGATGTTAAGAAAGGGTTCCTTTTCTTTTTTTAGGGCACGAGACTGGGGAAAAGACGTGTGGTTTTTTAAAGATCTGCAAAACCCAAAATTTTTTATAGTTTTTATTCCCCCTTTAAAGGGAATCCCCCCGAGTTTTCCATTTTTCAGTTAAAACATGGGCAAAATAATTTTAGTATGGTGAAAATTTTTTTCCCCTTTTCCCGGGGAAAAGGCCCCGGCGGGGTGGGGCTTTGCCCCCGACCCAAGCCCACACCACAAAAAATTTGTTTCCCCCTTTTTTTGGTTTTAAAAATTGGGGGCCCCCCTACGAATTTTTGTCCCCACTTACTTTAAAAATTTTAATTTTAAAGTCAATGCAAAACAAGTGTAACAACCGTGGTTCCCAACCTTTTTTATTTTCACGGACCCCCAAAAAGATAAAGCCAAGTGCAAGGACTGCCGAAGAGGAAATGTTTTTGGGGGGTTTTTTGGATGAGCGAAAAAAAAACTTCAATTTTACTTTGCGTTTTGTTTTTTTTCCCCCTTACGTTACCCCAAGGGAAAAAAAGCCGGGGTTTTGTTTTTGTTGTTTTTTTTCTGTTTGGTTTGCTCTCTACCGGGCAAACGGGAATTTAATATGCGATCTTTGTGAAAATTTGAGGGGGCCTTCGAAATTTTTGAACTTCGACCTGTATTGTTTTTTTTTGGGACAAATTTTTAAAAAAATTTCTCATGAATATCGTACTTTTTCGATTTTTTTGATTTTTTGTGCATATTTTTCCCGACATTGGGGGCCCATTTTGACCAAAGGGGTTTGGGTACAACATTCATATTTTAAAAGCACATGAAGGTAATGGTTTTTGTAAATTGGGTTTTTGAAAGAAAAAGTTTTAAAAAGTAGCCCGAATCCTAGAAAAAGGGTTTTTTTTGAGTTTTTTAGGTAGGGGAGGGAGGGGATACTTGGGCAATTTTTTTTATTCGTTCATAGCAACTTTGATGGGTGAAATTTTTTTCCCTATTTTTTTCACTTATAGCTTTTTTATGGGGTTTGCTAAATTATTTCTTCATAAAAAAGCAAAGGTTTTTCATACAGGAAGCTTGGGAAATAATTGAATCCATTGGTGCAATTTGGTTCATGTATCCCCAAAACTACGGAACTTGAAGGGGGATACAGGGGATACTTGAAAACAGAACTTATAGATTTTATGTTTAGTTTATATAGCTTTTTTTTAAATTTTTCCATAATAGCATAAAGGGTTTTGAGACATTGGTTAGGCAACATATTATGTTTATGTTTGAAACATTTTAAAACATTTTTATTTTTTATTCCCCAAGCCCCTTTAAACCCCTGAAATTGCGGTAAAAGAAAAAACCCGGGTTTGACCCGGTGCGATAAACCCAAAATTTTAAGGTGCCTGGGGGGTCTTTTTAACTTGCACCCGGGATCAATGTTTTGATGTTTCTTCTTCAGGGCCAAATTGGGAAAATTTTTCCCTTTTTTTTTAAAGCCGGGAAAATACGGGAAAATTCCCCCCAAGGTCCCACTTTCGTCTGTTTAAGAAAACCCACATAAACCCCCGGATCTTTCCGCTAAAAAGTGGGGAAATTTCTAGCCCTCAATTACCCCGTTTCCTAAAGGAAGCATTTTAACCCCCAAAACCAGTTTATATCTTCATTTTCAGAATCCGAAAGGGGGGCCCCCCCCGAACGTCGTCAATTTTCTAGATGAATCACTTTTAATTTTAATTTTTTTTGTTGCGTTTAAAATAATGCATAAACCATAAACAAGCCCTAGGCCCCGGCCTAGGGCCTTTGGGATAAAAACCCCAGGCCTAGCCTTGGCAAAAACTAGGCCTAAAAAAATGCTAAAAAAAAATGTTTAGGGTACACACACCCCGTCACAAATCGAGGGGAAAGAGGGGTATTCTCCGTTTTGAGCCCAAATGGTGGCAAGCAACCCTCGGTTACAAGGGAGCCTGCTGAACGTCCAAACTTTTTCACGCTCTAAATTTTTTTCCTATTCATTTTTTGGGGGAAAAAATTAAGAGGAATAAATTTAGCAAAAATATTTATTCCTTCTAATAGCGATTTTCTTTGAATTTTTTCAAGGCCCTTAACTTTTTATTTCGATTTTACATATTAAAATAAAATTTAAGACTTTTACTTTTTTTTTTTTATGAAAAAGTAATAAAACAAAATTTAATTGACAAAAATTAGTGATGGATTTTTACAAGACCGCCCTTTTAAAAAAAATTTATCGGACTGTTTAGACAAGAAATAAAAAAAAACTTTCTAGATAGAAAAATGCCAAAAAGAACGAAAATTTTAGCCCTAGGGTAAAAAAGCATTGGGAGTGTTTTCACTAAAAAACGCGCTTTTTTAAGTTTGGGGATGAGCAAAACTGCACGCTATGCCCCGTAAAATTTCGTTCTGTGCTTTTTTTATCGGAAAAATTTATTTTTTTCTTTTCTATTAGTTAGATGCAATTTAGGGGGAATTTTTTTGAAATCCCAAAGTGTTTTGTGCAATTTAAATTGAAAAGACTTAAAGATGTTGATCATTTTTTCATTTTAAAAAATGTGTTTCATTGTTATAAAAAAGTAAGGTTCTCTAAAAAAAAACAAAATAATCGCTATTAGAAGAAATGATATGTTTTCCCCAAAATTTTTCCTCTTAAGTTTTGTCCAAAAAATGAAAAAGTATAAAAGTTAGAGCGTGAAATTTGGGTTTAGCCCTTTTCAGGCGTCCGCTTTCGAAAAAAAGGATTTCGTCCATCAGTAAGATCCGGCCGAGCCCGTTTACGTCAAGTGGTGGTTTCCCCATAGGGGCCATTTGGGTTTTAAATGTGGTAAAATACCTCAATTAAAAATTTAAAATCAGTTCAAGTATCCCCAAAAAAAATTTTTTCAAGTTTTCCCAAAACTCTTTCAAAAGTTAAGAGGCCCCCCCGCAAACTAAAAAACTTTCAAAAAAGGGTCATCCCCAAAGCGACAAAAAAAAGCGGGTTTTCGAAGCTTTTTAGTTATACCCCCCCAAAACAGTGATCTTAGCAAAGAAAGGGGAGGGCGAAGGGAAGAAGCAACCCGAACAAAGTGTACCCCAGGAAACACATTCCCAAATCATCGTTAAAAAATAGGGCCCAGTAAAAATTACTAATTATCGATTGGGTTTAAATTTTCCCAAAAAACGGAAATTTTCCCTGCTGCCCCATTTAAAAATTTTTACTTTTTCCATTCTTACTTACAATAAGCCTTTTCAAAGTTTGTAGTGTATCGCCCTCAAAATTTTAAATTTCATTGGAACAGTGGCGTCGGGAAAAAAAGGATGGGGAATTTTTTCCCCCCCCTAAATTCATGGCCCCCGGGGCATAGGGGGGTGGGGGGGGGGAGATTTTTGGGGTTTAAAACAGATAAATTTTTGAGGTCCTTGGCTGCAGCCCGGGAAAAAACAAGATTTTCTACTGAACTTAATGGGAAAAAATACGTCGGATGAGGGTCATCAACAATTCTTTCCAGGAAGAAAAATAAAAAATAGGGAGGAAGGTTTGGTTGGGTGACGTAAATCTGCACTGAAACCGCTATCCCACTATTTTTATAGGGGCCCAACCCCACTAAACCCCCTTGGGGTAGGCCCAGGAGAGGAATTTTTGAAGAGTGGGCACGTGACTCAGACTCACGTCTAATCCAAAAAATCCCGTTTTAAAAGATTTGCAGAGTTATTGGCAGACGCAAGTTTGGGGTTTTGGGTTTGCCCCGTGTCCCATTGTTTTTGCGTTCAGTCATCTTTCGAAATGGTGTAGTGAATGTGATTATAGCGAAGTGGCAAGTGGGAAGATTATCCTCGAGGGTAAATGATTAGCCTAGTGTAAATTGGGAAATGGTAAGTATATGGGTCATTCTCAAAAGTAATGACCATTTTTTAAAAAAAGGGTTGGCCCAAAAAAAAAATTAAACAAAAAAATTTGGGTTGCCTCCTTTAAAAATTTCATTATCCAATTAAAATTTTTTCTTTCAGCCTAAAAAAGGGGTTTTTCCCAAAAAAACAAAAAAAGGGTTTTTAAAAACAAGCATTTTCATTTAATCCAAGTGTTTCGAAAATGTCAGACTGTTACCGGAATAAAAAGTGACAATGTAAGAAGTTATTTTTTAAATCTATATTCAGTGCACAAAGTTTTAGTTACATTTTCTTATCCCCACAAAACTAATAGGGCCCACATTTAATAAAATATACATTTTTATTTTAATCACTTTTTTTAAAGCCCACCAAAAAAGTCAAGAAAAGGGTTTCTCAAAAATTTTAAAAACCCGGTACTAAACAAGAATTATTTTAAGGAAAAAATGGCAAATCCAAATTTTATCAAGATCACTGTTAAACAAAAAAGTACCTATTTTTAAAATTATAAATAAGATTAAAAAAAGTGATTCATTATTTTTAAAATTTAAATAAAACTTAAAATTTTAATTTTAGGGTTTTGGTAACGGGTTTACAAAAAGTAACAGTCTTGAAAAAAAGTTACTTTAACGTAATAATTTTTTTCAAGATCAGTTGCTTTGTTTGTGTAAAAATCAGTAAACCCAAAGATAAAAAACCATCTTTAAACCAACAAGTTTGTGTTGAGTTTAAAAATTAAAAAAGGGAAATTTCGGGGAACGGGTTTTTGACAAAAAAGTTAAAATTTTTGGGCAAAGTGAAACACTGAAAACAATAAAAACAATGGGTTTTTTAAAATTTGAGTTTTGGCAATGAATTCAAATCTCCCTTCAAAAACACATCACAGTTGGGAGGAAAATTTAAAGCAGGAATCCCCGGGTGCCCTTGGGGAATGTTACTTTTTTAAAGAAAATACCCGGGCAAAATAACGGGCAGAAAATTTTTTATTCATAAAAAATATCAGTACAAATGCCATGTGGGATAAAAGTAGGGTTGTGTTTTTGTAGGATTTTGGGAAATTTATTGTAATGTAATTATAGTGGGTTTTAAACAAAGATTAAAAATTAAAAAATTTAAAGATTTAACTTGGTAACATCATGGGCCAATAATTTAAAAAACTTGCCCTTTTTTTGTTCCCTTCGCAATTTTAAAAGAACATTTAAAAATCAAAAAAAAAACTTCAATAGTGTTAAAAATTTATGGACTCTTGTTTTTTTGTTCCTTTTTCATTTAAACCCCTGCCTTCTACACTTTATTTTTTTTTATTTTTGCAAGGTAAAGGTCATGACATCAATATTATTACCACAGTGGGGCAAAACACTCCTTACTTTTATTTTTTGGAAAAAAGTTATTATATAAAAAGGGCTTTAACATCGATTACTTAATTATTATTTCTGCTTTCATTTTCACCAAGGGGTTAAAATAGTATTAAATGAAAAAACCAAACAGGGTTACTGAAAACAAATTTGGTTTTTTGGAAAAGGGAATAGGTTTTAGCCCTTTTGCATTACGTAAAGGAAAAATTAAAAAATCGGGCCTTACAAGATAGGGAAATGCAAAAAAATTTATGGAGCAATAAAAACTTAAGTATTCTGAAAATTAAACAAAAAATTTATGCAAAAACAAAAAATCCTTTTATCTAAAAAAAAAAATAATATTAAAGGTTGGGGGACAGCACAAGGGTCAATTTTTTTTGAGAAAGACCCATAGTGTATGTGGGTTTATGGGGGTTTAAAAAATTAAATTAAAAATTTACAATTTTAAATATGAAAAAAATTTCTAAACAGCCCTTTAGTTAGTAGCTTCTTTAAAGAGAAGAATGCTGCCAGGCGGAGTAATACGACTAGGGGCCCACGCCCGCGCAAAAACTATGAGCCAAAAAAGACTGAATTTTCATGATTACAGATGGGATATCCCAAAATCGTTTGGACAGTCTTATATTTACGAGGGGCGAGGATTTCCCCCAAAGTGAATGGAATTTTGGGGGTTTTAAAGTTTTTTGGGGTTGCTCCCTGAATTTTAGGGGCCGGGGTAAAAAAAAGTAACATGAACCCTTAAAAAAAGCACCATGGGACAAGGGAAAATTTCTAGGGATACATGCCAGGGGCCCACCCTACTTTCCCCTTTCGCCCAGGGCCTAGGGTGGGGCTAGCCCTTTCAGTTTTTTGCGACATTAAAAACATACGTTTTTTAAACCATTGAAATGAATAAAATTTAAAAATGTATTCCCCGATACGGTTTAAACCCCTGACTCAAATTTTGTATCAAACATAATATTATAAAAAAAACTTTTTTTTTTCCCGTTTTGTTTTCCTTTACCAAACTGAAAGCCCCCAAACATTCCGACGCGCCAACCCCCCACACAGAGCTCCGGCTCTAAAATGGATTCACGGGAAGATTGGTCCCGGCCCGGTACCAAGAAATTTCTTTCCCCTTTTTTTACCCCCACCACCTTTCCCCCGGCCCGAGCAGAGTGGACAAGAGGTAGATCGTATCTATTTTAATAGTCGTCGACCCTTTTATTGATGGTCCGAAAACCACCAATTAAAATTTTTTTTGCTTTAAAAAGAGTTAAATTTCCCTTTCCCTTTTTTAAAGACGGAAAATGTTTTTTATTTTCCTTTAAATGCCCCTTTAAAAGTTAATTTATTTAAATTAAGTGTTTCACTGAAGTAAAATCCCCCCAAAAAGAAAATGTTTTTGAA
>JAMZAV010004869.1:0-48111 GCA_024449915.1 Sweltsa coloradensis
TTATTTAACAGGCATTTCTTGCCACGTTTTATTTGAAATGCCAATCTTTAAGCAAAGCCAAACAGCGAACATATTTGGTACAAAAGGCCTCTGCTTGAACGAGACAACGTCACATTCACTTGTTTATTTATTTCCCCTTTCGGAGAAAGTAGTCATAATAGACGAGGCTTCGTCATAACAAAGCAGAAGCTTACACTGTACGATAAGTGAAAGGGAGAAAATTTGGCTGGATATCAGAAGTTTCCCTTCGTCTGGTTGAGATATCGACTAGAGAAGTGATATCTTCCCTGATACTGCGCCTGCAGAGTGGCTATGTCGGAGGATCATGACTTAAATATAGGGCCCACGAAGCGCGTACAGTCACAACAAGATGTTTCACGTCCTACAAAGTACGTACTGTATAACGCAACGCGCGATCGGAGTGAAATACGTCCAACAAAGAAGACAGAACAACATTATAAATTTACTCTCGTTTCCGTGTTTACCTTGCACTTCAAGACTTGTATCCCCTCTTTATTCAGTTTGTACATAATGCCTCTAATAAATTTGAACTCATTCTTCCAGCAAGTTTTACTTCCAACTCTTCTCTTCTTACCTTATAATGAAGATAGAATGGAAGAACACTTGACTGGTTTTAATGGTGCCTTTAACAATCAATACATGAATTTTATCGAGACTCAAACTAAACTTAATATAAAACTCTCTAATGTGCAATAAAAATGTATTCGTTGTAAAATAATACCAACATTAATGTTTTTGTTTCAACTTAGTTTTCATCGAACAACAACAACAAATTTAATATCCACAAATTAAAAGCAGATTTTGAGCTTGATATTTCTTTATTTTATTGAGATGATGAAATAACAAAAATCATACTGGTTTCGTTTAATAAATGGGTTAATTTGCGCACCGGCCACCGACTGAGTCTAACTTCAAGTCAAACGGATCTCTCGTGATTCTGTGTGTGCACAAAAAATCAGCCGAAACGCAATGTAGATTGCGCTGCAATTTTAAACAGACATCTGGTACGAGATTTCTGAGAACTGTTAACAATATCAGATACACCCGTTGCGAATTAAACTAACAAGAAATAATAACTTGAAAAATAGGATTTAAGATTCAATTTAACAACAATGGTTTTGTATTTCAAGAAGTCGTTTTTGTTTCCGAACAATATTTTGAATGTCAGGCAGTGACCAAGGTGTATCGAATCTTACACACTCAAGGTACCACCAAACTCCGATAAGAGATTGAGTAAACCTTGCAATCTTTACACGTATTTCGTACTGGCAATGTTTTCCATATTATTGTATATTATGCATTTTTCTAAACATGTTCTATCATTTGACAATCCATAAATATAAATAATTTCGTGTTGTTAGCCTATATCCACTCGAATCATATAACTGACTTTCGGTGGGGGACATTAAACTACTAGGAAGCTTCGCAAACGCTTTTTCAGGCGCGTTGTTTGATTGGATGAGCGTAATTTTTTTAAATCGAAAAAGCGTAATATTGCGATTTTTACGAGAAATAATTTTTTGATTACGCTCAAATTTCACACGAATATATTAATTCATAAAATTAAGGTTCTGTGAAAAAATAATTACAATCGGATAAAGCATGTCGGTGTTATAAGTCGAAGAAATTGTTAAAAAAAAACAAAAAAAAATTGAAAAATTGCGATTGAATTACAGGAATTTTTAAATCGAAAAATATCGTAAAATTGCGATTTTCATGAGAAATAATTTTTCGATTGCACTAAAAAACGTGGCAGTTCTAAGTTTAGAGATTTCGAAAGCCTCCTAAAAATTTCATCGCAATTAGAGTATCGATTTAGCCGGAATCGTGTTGACAAACACACAAACATACAGAAAAAAAAGAAAAAAGAAAAAAAACATTCCGGATTTTTTTCTCCAGTGTAGTGAAATGGAATCTTCGCTTCGCTCGCTACGCTCTTCAAAAACGACCAAGCCAACCCTGTAGGCCCTGACGCAATCGACGAGTGAGCGTTAACCAACCAAAGATCGATATTTGTTAATAGGAAATATAGCAATCAGTGGTATGGACAGTGCGAACACCCGCGGATCAACGCTATAATCAACAAGGATAATTCAGAACAACTTTAAATTTGTACACTCTAAATTAAAAGAGCGGAAAAAAAACTCAAATCGAGTGAAATTTCGCTCCTTTTTAGCTTGTATTTGCACCACTCTTTCTGAGTGACCACCACTCCTAGAATTGAGTGAAATAATTCCACTCAATTATAGAGCGAAATTTTCACTCTGAAATAAGGGTGATAATCGCTAATAAAAGATCGAAATTCACTCAAATAATAGCGATATTTTGGCTTCAAAGATACTCTCTATTTAGGCTATTAATAACCCAAACAGAAGCGAAAACCACTCAAATTGAGACAAACTAACTTCCCTAAAAAATATCGCAATTCAATCAAAAAGTAGCGGTGGGAGGGAAAGGGAGATAAATCGCTCAAGTAGCTTTAAATTCAGTATACGTATTGCATATAGGTACACATGATATATTATGTTATTTTCAACTCATGTTAATAGGTCAATATCTTAAAACTACAAAATAGTATTATAGCAGCTGTATGCAAACATCACATTGATATGTAGATGGACGACTGCGTTCTCTCTCTTCACTGTGGACGCCCATGAAAAGGCATGCATATAATAATTTCCATTAAGTTTTATCTAGGCCTACACATAATATATTATGTTGTTTTCAACTAAAACAATGAAAACACAAGTATAGAAGTACAACAGATGTCAACATTTAGGCCCTACTTTTACTTTTCGGCGTTTTCCGCAGAAATGCCCTTCCTATTAGAACGTTGCACACTTCATCACTACACCAGTCATAACTATTTTTCCTTGAAAACTTACACTGGCAAATGGCAATGCGCACACGGTCACGAACTAACATACACTGACGAGTTAGTTGGTTTCGACGATGCTGGACGTGGACAGACCGTTGATACATATTGGAATGTCCTACCTCGTTCTTTGTCATGAGTACATGACAAGCAATTATTACCAGTGACATGTTTGAAACGTCGCCGGTAAAATCTCTGCTATTCATCCCCTAGACTTGGCACCGATCAGGACAATATAGTAGACATACAATAAGAAGAAGCCCCATTCATCGCTTAGATAAATCTCAACACTAATCTCTTGAACAAGCTTTATGCATCGCTCACTATTGACTAAACATCGCTAACTAAAGAGCGGTGTCACATGGTCACTCAGCACATTTGAGCTAAATAATGATCACCCAATACATCGAGTGACAATTCCAGTTAAAATTGAGTGACGAACACTCAAAACGAGTGAAGTGACCATCCGCTCGGCGTATTGAGTGAAACAAACCACTCAAATAATTTAGCGTGTATGTGCTTCTTTGCTAGGACGGCTCCAAAGTCACCGTTTACAAATTCATAAGCCAAGAACTGATGGACTTGAGACCAAATCAGAAGTTAAAAAACTTCTGCCTACAGCGGGAATCGAACCATGGACCATCTGCATTGGAAGCAGAGACGCTAACCACAAGACCAACGTGCCACACAAATGTATACCGTATTTAAAAACATCTGTCCCAATCTAACATTACGGGTATAAAGGCGCCCTAGCCAACTAGGCTAGGAAAACGCCAAGGTCGTTGTTAGGCGAGTGAGCGAGTCATGTTTAGAGTACCCGGGAACATTTTGTTTTGAGTTTAGTTGGTTTGAGGGCACGTCAAGGGTTTTGAGTTTAGTTGATTTGAGGGCACGTCAACTGTAAGGCCATAATGCGCAACTCTGCCTATGATAGGTAAGAAGGGAGGCTTTAGTTAGGGGGAACAAAGGGAGTTTTCCCGGGTACTCAACACATGACTCGCTCACTCATCTAACAACGACTTTGGAGTTTTCCTAGTCTCGTTGGTTAATTGGCGCCTTTATACCGGGAATGTGGGAGACCTGGGTTCAAACCCCGGTCGGGATAGATTTTGTTATTTCTGAATTGTATTAAACAAGTTATAGAACATGTTTTGAAATACACAAAATACAACGGAAAGCATAACCAGTACTAAATGCGAGTAAAGATTGCAAGGTTTACTCAATGTCCCCGGCGGAATTTTGGGGAACCTTGAACCATTGAGTATAGAACTATACTCAATGCTTGAACGTGCAAGATTCTGTTCACCTTTTTCACTGCAATGCATTCACCACCTGACATTTAAAAATTCGATATAAATGATTTCTTCAAAAACAAAACCACTGTCCCTTAATTAAATTTTACACATATTCAGCCTTTTTTTAAGTTATTAGACGAGTGAGCGCAGCGACGTAGTCCACAACGCAAGTCGAACGGGCCTTCGTCGAGATTAATTTGTATGTTAAATGTCTGTCTCTCTGGTCTCATATGGCCGAACGGCCAAATAGATTGAGCTGAAATTTTAAACAGACATCCGTGACTAGTGTCCTTAGAACTGCTTTGCAAATTAAACAAAATCCGTTTCGATTTGAATCTACAAGAAATAAAAATAAAAATAGTCTGAAATGTGTAGGATACATTTGTTCTTAACGAAATCATTTTTAACGATCATGTCAGTCAGTGAGCATTGCAGTAACAAGGTTTACGAATCTTGCACGCTCACGGTTACCCAAAAATCCGCTCGGAGATTTCGTTTACCTTGCAATCATTACTCGTATTTTCTATGTTTTCCATGTATATGTATTTCAAAACATGTTCTTTAATTTTTTAATACAATCCAGAAATTACAAAATCTATTCTGACTTTTGTTTGAACCCGGGTCTCCCACATTCCGGATATAAATTGGGCCTTAGACAACTAGACTAGGAAATCACCAAAGTCATTGTTAGAAGAGTGAGCGAGTCATGTGTTGAGTACCAGGGATCATTTGCATTTAATTTGATCGATATTATAATATAATACACGATGGTTTAGTTGGTATATAGGGCGCGTTACTGTAAGGCTATAAGGCTCCACTTTATTTATTTATTTATTTATTTATTTATTTATTTAACGTCTATCCTATTCAGTTATAAAAACTGATTTACAAAGGAGGACAACTAAATAAATCTAATTACATAGATGCAGAAACAACAATAAACTACATTTTCGTAGATATTTGAAATAGTAGCATTACAACAACAATGCATTTAAACACAACAATTTTGGTAACAAATAAAAAAATATATATTATATGCATTTAATGAATGAATCAAATATAAAAAGGGTGTAGAATGAAAAGAAAAGAAAGGGGGGGAAAAAGGAAAAAAGAAAGAAAAAGACAAAGAAAAAGAAAAAAAAAAGAAAAGAAAGAGAAAAGAAAGAAAGAAAGAAAGAAAGAAAGAAAGAAAGAAAGAACTCTAACCTATATACTAGGCTAGGGAGGAAATACACATGCTGGATCCAGCCTTATGTATAGGGGGAGGAACGGGAATGTTACCGGGTACACAACACATGACTTGCTCACTCGTCTTACAACGGTTTTCCTAGTTTAATATTTTTGATAACAACAATAAAGTGTGTTTTCATAACGTTGCAATTAAGCAATTAAGATTTTTAACCTCTAAATGTTTAAAACAATCAACATAATAATCTTAATTACACACAATCACTTATAATTAGGGAGCGAAGCACGGTTGTGGTGACCCTGTGCGAGGGGCCCTGTAGGACTTTGAACATTTCTGACCCGGCGCCTCCACCATTTTGGACCCTCCACCTTAAGATCAACGCGCGGCGACTATTTTATCTGTTGACTTCGCTCCCTTTTTGCTAGACCCGTTATGTGCTTGAGTTACTTTGCCAAGTTTAATTACCTCAAATTCAGATTGTATTCATATACTGCTTTACTTACTATCTAGATTGTGTGTTACATACAAATACAATACAATATTTAGTTTTATTTCCATGGCCTAAATGTAGTGTCAATATTACTTTATTTAAAACATTGCAAATTGACTTTACTTTTGTCATGCATGGGTATGTGGAAAGTTATTATAAATAACAATAAAATATATAATATACAAAATTAAAAACGATAATCATTACATTAAAATCTAAAACTAAATTAGCCACAATGTGTAAGTAGTAAAGAACCCGGCGGCTTTTTTGTGCGAACCACGTTCCACTCATTCCGTTCAATTAATTGAACGAGTGAGCGTAGCGAACGTAGTGATTTCCATTCGACTTAAACGGCCCTAATTGTTTTTCTGCGTGCGTGCGTGTGTGTGTGTGTGTGTGTGTGTACGTTGAAAATCAGCCGAATCGCTGAACAGATTGCGCTGAAATTTTAAACAGACATCCGGTACGAGTTTATTGAGAACTGCTAACAAAATCAGCAAGATTCATTGCGATTTAAACCTACAAGAAATGATAAACTGAAAAATAGACTTCCAATGTTTAGAAATTATTTTAACGACAATGTTTTAGATTTTGAAAATATATTTTTTTGTTTGTTTTTCGCCTGGCCGTGTAATGCCGTGCCCATGCAAGGTCTGTCGAATGTTGGACGTCAAGGTACCCCCAAATTCCGCTCGTAGATTGAGTAAACCTTGCAATATTTTCACGTATTTCGTACTGGCTATGTTTACCATAGTAGGCCCTATTGCCACAGATGATGGACTACACTGCGTTATATGCATTTCAAAACATGTTTAGTTATTTTTTAAATACAATCTAGAAATTACAAAATCTTTCCCGACCAGGGGATTGAACCCACGTCTCCCACATTTCGGCTACAAGGGCACTTTAGCCAACTAGACTAGGGAAACGCCAAAGTCGTAGTTAGACGAGTGAGCGAGTCATGTGGTGAGTACTCGACCCGGGAACATTTGCATTTAAGTTTGATAATTATATTCGTATATAAATAATAGGGTATTGTGGAAATCACTGTGCCGGAGGTTGCTGTTGTTGGCAGTCTTCAACTGAATATTCCGTGTGACTGCCGGGTCTTGCTTAATGGTAGATTGTTGGTCCGGGAGTTGTGTAAAAGTTTAGGCCATAGTTTAGGCCAAATGCTCCACTGTAGCCTATGATAGGCTATAGGGAGGCCTAAGGTAAGGGGAAGAAAAGAAATGTTACCGGGTACTCAACACATGGCTCACTCACTCGTCCAACAACGACTTTGGCGTTTCCCTAGTAGAATGTATGTTGCATTGATGCGACCCAACAGCTTCGGGGCAGAGTGTGTTTTGTCGACGCATGGCCGGAGACGCTGCTTCCGTCGTGGGCTAATT
The DNA here is from genome assembly GCA_024449915.1 of Sweltsa coloradensis. NCBI lineage: Eukaryota > Metazoa > Arthropoda > Insecta > Plecoptera > Chloroperlidae > Sweltsa > Sweltsa coloradensis. The sequence continues at coordinate 7,265 of JAMZAV010004869.1, forward strand.
GCAGGCTTATCTAATCCCGGCAAACTCAAACTGGACCGCTCGAACTCGCTATCGAGGCGGACGCTGAACAGTCAACTTATGCTGTGCACACTCGCACTGGAGTCCTGTGATATGCGACTGTATTCGCAACAAATCTATGTGATGTTGATGCAAATTAGAGAATCGCATGCACGCAGCCAAAATACCCGCGATCAGTGACAATTTGCAAGTCAGCTTTTTGGCCCCACGCCCCTCATACACCACCACCCCTTCCCACCCCGTCCCCATAACCGCCTCTCCTTTGCCATCTATATCACAGCATTATTCATTATTCAAACGCATGGGAAGCAAGTTATTTACTTTATTAACGACCGACTTTTGGACTAGTGAGATTTGAGTTTGCGTAAAAGGTTAAAGATGTGAAGAAAACTCATTTTATTCTATGATTCTTTAAACTAGGTCGCTTCGCGAACGCTTTATATAGTCGCGTTGATGGATGAGCTTTTTTGTAAGTTTTTGGGATCTCTTTACTTTTGCAAGTGCTTTTTGAACGCATTGTAGGTGATTGTTGTCAAGTTTCAATTTAAAGTCCATGTGAAATATGAAAGTTGTAGCCCAACCCGTTTGGTCAGAATCGGCCCAATTGTCACGAAAATATCGCACTAAAAATCGGAAAAAATCGTAAAAGTACGATATTCATAAGATATATTTCTTCGATTGCACCAAAAAACGTGGCAGGTCTAAGTTCAGAGATTTCGAAGGTCCCCTCCAATTTTCATCAAGATCGCATATACCGTTTTCCCGGTAGAGAGAGAACAAACAGACAGAAAAACAAACAAAGAAAAAAACAAAAAACATTGGAGCTAAATTTTTTGAGGGGTCAGTGAAATTGAAGTCTTCGCTTCGCTCATCTAATAAATAGTAATGACCTCTGCTGTAATATTCAGTTGTGTTTGACATTCAAGGAGCATAGGCACAAGACTATTGTGTAAAAGTTTATACTTAAGTGTTTATTGGATGAGCGAAGCGAAGACTTCAATTTCACTGACCCCCCGAAAAATTTAGCTCGGGTGTTTTTTTTTTTTCCCCGTCTGTTTGTTCACTCTCTACCGGGCAAACGGCATATGCGATCATAATGAAAATTTGACAGGACCTTCGAAATCTTTGAACTTAGACTTGCCACGTTTTTGGGTACAATCGAAGTAATATTTCTCATGAATATCGTACTTTTACGATTTTTTTCGATTTTTTGTGCGATATTTTCGTGCCGTTTGTGCCAATTCTGACCAAACGGGTGGCGCTACAACGTTCATATATTTTATTTTTTTTTAGAGTAGAGTAGATCTTTATTCACTTAAGACTAATACATGGTACAAGTATACACCTCTTCGTGAAGAGGGAGTGAATATTTCCCTAAGGCTAAAACAGGGTAAAAAATGAATAATAAATAAATGCATATTTCATGTGAATCAAGTTATATGTATATTACTAGTATGGTATACTATTTATTGAGAATTGAAGTTGTTTGAATAGATTAATTGAGTTTGAAATGAAAAAATGAAATGAGTAATTGGTTTGATTTTGATACAATACGATGTTATTTAGGATGAATAATAATATAAAACATTTAGCATTTGATATGATATAATGATTATGAAATGGAATTAGTATTGTATTTAATATATACGTGTAGAAGTACGAATCTATAAAGGGGCAGTTTGTAGTGGACAGGGTAAATTTAAAAATTTACTAAATATAAAATGGATAATCAAAAAAAATGTGTATTTTATGTTAATCAAGTTTATATGTATTTTAGTATAGTATACAAGTATTGAGAATAGAAGTTGTTTGAATTGATTAATTCAATAATGAAATGAAAAAATGAAATGATTATCGATATGATATAATACAATACGATGTTCATTAGGATGTATAATAATATAAAACGCTAGCATATGGTAATGATATGATTATTTTATTGGTTTTATGTTTAATAAGGGATTAGTTTTGAACTTAAAAATATACGTGTAGGGCCTATAGTACGGATCTATAAGGGAAGTTTGTAGTGGAGAACAAGGTAAATTTATAATTTACTAATATAAAATAAATAATCAAATAGAATGAAAATTTAAATTTGGGGAATCAAGTTATATGTATAGGCCTAGTACTAGTATGGAAATACTAGTACCGGTATTGAGAATTGAAGTTATTTGAATTGGAATAATTGGGGTATTGAAATGAAAAAAATGAAATGAGTAATAGGTAGCCTATCCTATGATATAATGATTATATGAAAGGGTATTATTATTGAATTTAAAATATATGTGTAGGGCCAAGCCTATAGTACGATCTATAAGGGACTTTTGTAGGGAGGACAAGGGTTAATCTGTTAGGAATTCATTTAGTGAGTAAAATGCTCTTTTCTACTAGAAAGCTTTTAATTTGCTAATAAATGTAGTATGATTTTTTGATGTCTCTGATGTGTTTTGGCAGTTTTTTGTATATGGAGAGGCAGGGGTATATAGGTCCTTTGGAATATTGCGAGGTTTTATGATGGGGACATGGATGTTAGAAATTGCACGGGTTTATAAAATATGGATGGATGGTTTTTAGGAAAGTTTTTCTGATGTGTACGTACAAAAATAGCGGCAATTTGTATAAGGGTACTTACCAGGGGAAGAATGTTTTTAATTTGGGGAAGATTTTACGGCAGGATCTCTGCCATGAGGATCCTGTGATGATGCGTATAGCTCGTTTTGGAGTAAAAAGACACGATTAGCTTGTGGTGGACCCTACCCCAGAAAAAGAAACCCGTATGAGATGTGCGAGTGGATGTGGGCATGATATATTTTAAATTTCAATATGTGGCTGCTAACAATTGGCTTCATCCTCCTGAGCATAAAACACCCACTATTTATTTTTGGGGCATACTCTTTCGATATGAGCAGACCAATCAAGGTTCTCCGAGAGTGGGAATGCCCAAAAAATTTCACGTTGTCAGCTCTCATAATGTTTTTTGCCATCAATGCGAATTAGGGGACTACTCTGAGGGGGGGTAGAGGTGGAGTGGAATTAAGGTACACAGTTTTTTAAATTTGGTTTTAAGGAGAGAAGGTTTTTTTTACAGTATTCCGACATTGCGTTTTTCTTTGACATTTGAGTTATGTATGAGTTCTGCAAGCCCATCTCTGGTTGCAGTTAAGAGGTGACTTGAATCATCTACAAATTGCGTCAGTATGCCTACGTCAAAAGTGTTGGGCATGTCGTTTTACATAAAGTAAGAAGAATGGGGGCCCTAGGACCGTTCCTTGGCACACCACAGACAAGGTTTAAGGGTCGGAGTGAAATTTAGTAATTGTATCTTTTCATCGATATCATCAAATTCTACTACCTGGAAACGGTCTGATAGAAATGATGCAATCCATCTATTGGCTATACCTCTGATACCTAGAGATTCCAGTTTGGAGAGAAGTATATACTATGGTCAAATTGTATCAAACGCCTTACTTTAGTCGTAGAATATTCCAATAGCCAGGTCGCCATGATCGGTGCCTTGTATAGTGCAGGGTAGGAATGAGAAGATGGCAGTTATGGTTGATTTGCCCTTTTGGAAACCGTGTTGATTGCTTGCAAGAATATTGTGTTTTGAAAGGAAGGAGGGAAAAGATGGGGGAGTACATGATTTTCTTTCGAAAACTTTAGAAAAAAGAGGGGGTTAAGGAAATTGGCCTATAATTGTTAGGATCTCGGTTTTTACCTTTGTGCTTATATATGGGTATTACTTTGGCCTCTTTACATTTCTCTATACATGGACATTAAGGTTATAGTGTTATACAAAGGAGTTGGATGAGAAGGAGGTCTAGCTCAAATGGAACGCACGTCCACGATCGTGTTTGTTTTTTGAGCCTATTCGCCATTTTTGATTGGTAAAACCACTACTCACAGGTTAAAATTTGCTACAATAAACTGTGGTAGGCCTAGGTTACCTTGGTTACCAAAGTAAACAATCAAAATGTCTGCCAATTGAAGTACTAACTTGTACACCGCCGACCACACCCCCTGCGCCTCCAGTACGCCTACTATTTATAACTCCATGGGTTATACTACATTTTGAAAGAAAAAGTTAAAAAAGTTAGCCAGAATTATAGAAAAAAGCCTTTTAAATAAAATTTTTTTGTTTTTTTGTACGTATTTTCGTCCCATTTGGGCCCAAATTCTGACCAAACGGGTGGGGCTACAATTTTTTCATATTATACATGGACAAAAGGGGAAAGGGTGATGTATCCCTTTTGAAAGAAAAGTTGAAAAATTTTGCCAGAAACTAAAATAAAGCTTTTTAATAAAATTTTTTTTAGGGTAAAAATATCAATTGACAAAAACAAAAAAAACTTGACAACATTCCCCCTAAAATGCGTAGGCAGCAAAACAAAGCACTTGCTAAAGTAAAGATATCCCACACAAACTAAAAACTTTAAAAAGCTCATCCATCAACGCGGCGGGACTTAAGCGTTTTCCTAGTTACTTGAGTAGCGAATGTATTCGACTACGTTAGTGGGAAGACATGAAAATACGGAGGTATAATATTCGCAATAGGGAACTGTCCTTCATTACCAAATTTGAATATGTCCCTACTAATAACCTCAAATACCGACCAGTAAAGTTTTTATGCGTCCGGCTTTGGGTCCCTTTTGGTTTTTTAGGCAAACTGGAGCGAGGAAAAATTTGAACCGGGCTTCGGGGGGCCGGAAAACGGCCATGGCCATTGCAGGTGCGGTACGTATCGTGGGTTCACCGGGCGGCGAGCTGATATTCTCCCAAATATTTCCCCTCCTCACCTCACGATGACTCAAAACCAAAAGAGCGGTACTTAAGTCTTTGTGCGGGAAGTAAAAAACCCGGGAACTTTGAACATGCTAGAATTCACAATTTTTTTTTTGTAGTTTGTTTTAATTGCGATGTTTCTTAAATTGAAATTACAAATTACTAAAAACGTTAAGATATATTTGAAACCAAAGGGCGTTCCCTTTTTGAGTTATTTTCCTTTTGTGGAAAAAAAATTTGGGGGGCATCTCTCTCTTTTTTGCAAGTTGTCACTTCCCACAGCGAAAACCTTAGTAAATAGACCTTGTAACCGGCCTAGTCAAAACCCCCTGAGCGACCCTGTCTACGCAGGAATTTCACGCGCGGAAATTACACGCGTTGTTCTTGACTTGTGATCGTATTATTGAAGGTAATTAGTTAGGGAACCACGTGATAGCCGACGGGAACAATGTTTTAAATTAGCTGATTCGAGACGGATTTTTGATTTTGACTTACATCAAGCATTAAACCATTTCATTTACTTGAAATGTCACCTAAATATATTTTTTTTACGGACAAAACTTTTTATGAATGCATCACTTTTTTTTTGTCCGTCTGTCTTTCATGTGTTTGTCTCAGATAAAAACCGACATGACCTACGTTTACATCGTTTTTTGTTTTGGTTTTTACCTCTAATTTTCAACCCCAAAAATATTAAAATTAAAAAATGTTTTATGGAATAAAAGCAAAAGGCTGATCATAACATCCCCATTTAAAAAAAAATGGCTCCACATAAAATGCATTACGCTCTTAACTGAGAAACCAGACTATAAAAAAAGTCCCTAAAATAGCCAATGCATTTCTTTTTTTAAACCCCCCTTTAAAGTTAAAAATTTTTCAACGAAAAACATATGTCAACAAAGAGATTGAATTCATCATATTCGTTATAAGCCCGGTTTTCCGAACGTCCCCAATTGTTTAAATATAAATAATGATTAGGGGTCACCTCATATTAAATCTTAATTTCAAACAAAAATAAACCAGCCATAACCTAAATGTCAGTGATCTAATTTGGAGTATTGGTATAATAACTCTCGACATAAGATTTGGTGCGTGGGGAACGAAATGTAGGGCAAACAGTAAATACTTTCTGCAGAATAATAACACTCTTTTCACAGTTAATCTAAAGAAAAACGATAAAGGCCGAAGCACATTACGTCCAAACCCAACTTCCTTCGTGTTGAGCGTGCTAGAATCACCGAGTCTGCAAAATACGAAACGCCAACTCAATTATTTCCAGCAGCAAACGGAACGGCCCAATCAACCTGGAAGCGTTTCGCTTATTGCCAATTTTATCCAAACTACGAATAAAGCTGGATAGCGTCGCAGCTTTTCCTAGTAGACACTGAAATGGCAAAACGACAGTTACAATATTGATAAATCTAACATTTTCATTGGAATTTCAAAATGGGTGTAGCAAACATTTGTATCAAGTTTTGTTAATATGGCATACAACATTATCATATAATTTAGCTCGTCATAATCGCAATCGCCTCAATGTTTGATTGAACACAATGTTCATCACAAACACTTGTTCTGGAGTACCCAAAAAAGTCTACGTAAAATACCGCGCTTGTCCAGCGTTAAACCCCTCCCACGTTGGTAAATGTGCCGAGTTTAATACAAAGTCCAACTGCTGGATTTATAATCAAACATCCCGACATTACCTCCTCAGTTGTTTCTGTTGACTTCCGTGACCCTCTGTCTGCTGTCAGCTAGACGACCTTTGTACGCTAACACCCTGGCACCTGGTTTCAATATAAGCAGTGTAGCTCCGCTGTCTGCATAGATTATAATCAATAAGCTTATTGGACCTGGATTACCTGGCGCAGTTCTGTGAGACTCGAGATAAATACCACCCCCCTCCAATGAGCTTGTGGGCCGCAAGGGTGGCCAACCTGACAACTGATACATCTTTAAATATTAACACAATATATGAACCAGGTAAATTTATGAACCCAGAGTTGCTTATTATTAGTTTATTAATAAAACTTGCGTTACGGCGGGGGCTTTAAATAGTGCAAGACTGACACTGTAGTCATATGTGTATTTTGGTGGTCAATACATATTCTTAGGAACCATTTATATAGTTTTTATTTTTTTTTATCTATTTATTTATTTATTTGGATGGATGAAAGTAAGACAGTGGATGAAGGTTTCACTTTAAATAGTGAAAAGGAAGAATCAAAATGTTTGGGGATGCCCAAAAAAATAGTAAGGACGGGAGTCCGTGTACTTCTGTGCCAGCTGGTCCCATTTTAAATGTGCAGAGTCAATGGAAAGGAATATAGAAGAAAAACGAAAAGTGAATGGTGGTGGGGTCAGTAGAAGATCACGGGGTTGGAAAAAAAGGTAGGAATACCCTCAAACAACAGTCAAGGAACTTGAGGTAAAAAGAAACCCTGTCAAAGAAAGCCGATTCTCGGCCTAGAATTGGACTGAAAATCTAACCCAGGATAACCACAGAAGGACTGGTCAAAGGGGGGGGAAGGGGCTAAAGGAAGAGGGGGAACCACATTAAAATGGCATGTCCCGGTGTAGGTAGTAGTGAAAGGGGAAAGGGGATGGTACAGACAATAAGTAAGTGAACAAAAGTATTGAAAAACCTGAGTGAAAAAGGTAGGAACTTTGGGGAAAAGCAGAGAGTAAAGAAGAAGCAAAGTAGGTGGTAGACCAAGTGTAAAAGAATGAAAGGGGGGTGGAAAATGCATACAGAGGTGGAAAAAACATACAGCTAACAAAAAAAACATATTCCGGGTTTGGAAAAAAGGAAATGGGAAGAATGAAAATAATTGGTGAACCTTGGAGAGGACTTAGGAGCAAAGGAGGGAAGAAAAATCTAGAAACGTAAATAATAGTGGGAGGAGATACGACAAAGACTAATAGTAAATAAAGGAAAAAAAAAGGATCCACAACAGCAGTGGATTACAAGATATACCACCGCTGAAGACCTGGCTCAGAAAGTCCTAGAACCTAGGGTAGGACTTGGCCAAAAGAAAGGCCTAAACAACAAAAACCCAAACAAAAAGTTGACAAAACGCGGATTTAAAAAAAAACAATCACGGGAAACCCAAGTCTAATCGCCCAAACCAAAGTGGGTGAAAAATTCTAAACGGAGGCCTAAGAAAACAACAGAGTGCAAGAGCTAAAGGGGTTCAGGAAGTAAAAGAAAAAGAAAGGGAACTGAGAAACAAGAGGGGACTAGAAATGAATGTGTGATCCCAAGAAAACAAAACCCCTACAAATATAGGACTATAAAAACTCCCAAAACCCATATGAAGGTGATTTAAGGGGGAAGACGCAGGAAAATTCTGTGAACACAATGGGATAGGCTAGAGCATACCCGGTATTAAAAAAAAAGAGCTACAACGAAAAATCAGGAAATATGGACAAGAAGAAGCGCCCAATAGTTTCCATACAGTCGGAAATGCAGAAAGATTTTGGGCCGGGAAAACCCAAAAAAATTGATGGGACAAGTGGGGAATTTTTGACAACAACAAAACAGAATTTTAAAGGGGGGGCCAAATAACCATGAGGGGCCTGAAACATGGACGGGAGTAAGGCAAATCCACATATCAAAAAAATTTTTGTGAAGAAGAAAATATAACGTTTTAGACATGTCAAACTTGGAGGAAAAGGGGAAACTGGAAAAGGGAGCACAAATGGGGGGCACAAACAAGGATGTACATAACCAACTTAAGGGCAAAAAAGGGAAAAGACCACCAAAGACCTACAAAAACCAAGTCAAAACCCAACAAAAAAACAAAAGATTTCATATCTGGGGAAAACAGGATTTTCACAAAGGTGGGTGTGGAGATCAAGAAGAAAATAAAAAAACAACTGATACAAAGAAAAAGAAAAAAAAGGGGACAATAAATACAGAAAAATAGATATAATAACAACAAACATGGGATCAATGATTAAAATAGGCCTAAATATTTTTAAACTTTAAAGGGGAAAAAAATTGAAGAATTAGTAGATGTAATGATGTCGAAAAAATTGGAGATATTGGATGTGGGGGACTAAATGGAAGGGGGAGTAGGAACCAAAGAACGAGAGAAGGATAAAAATTATTATGGTCGGGACAAATGAAGGCAAAAAAGGAGTGGGATTTATCTCAGCCCAAAGGGAAAAAAAACATTGTCCATGTAGACAAAAAAGAGTGACAGAATTTGAAAATTAAAATATTTAAAAAATAAAGTAGTTTTAGAGATCATACAAGTATGCACCACAATTGGGTTAGCAGGGCCCCAAAAAAGGAGGCATGGCTTAAAACAATTTGGAAGAAAAAATCACAGAAAAAAGTAATTTTTAGGGGAGATTTTAAATGCCAAAGTAGGGAGAAGGAAACGGGATATGAAGAGGTACTGGGGGCCCATGGGTAGGACAAGGGAAAAAAAGGGAAAAAATTTTCTTGATTTGTTGCCAGGGAATGGACTTCGAAACGGAAATGCTGGTTCATGAAGAAAAAAAATCAACAAAAAACTCGGAGCCTGGGAGGTATCGAGTCAGTTATTGATTATATTATTATAAGTGCAACATGGCCAAAGAACACGATGTAAAAGTAATTCCCAGTGTGTCTCTAGATGGGGACCCCAGAAACTTGAAGCCTTTAAGAGTAAAAATAAAGACCCCAAAATCATGGGCTATTCCCCGGAGAAGATTTTCCAAAAATCAAGACATGGAAACTACAGGAGGAGATGACATGCTGTCCTTTAGAAAGACAGATAGAGGGAAAAGTATCCAACACATGTTTGTTTCAGTAGAGAGGGAGTGGAAAAATTTCTTAAGTCATATTTATTAGTAGTGCTGAAAAATATGCGGAAGGGCAGGTGGGATAAGAAAAGGAAAAGGAAAATGGTGGTGGAAGGAAGATGAAACAGCTGTTAAAAAACCAAAAAAGTAGCCCCCAAAGGAAAAGGATAAAAAAAAGGACTAAAGAAAATGAAAAAAAGTCAAAAAATATAAAAAGAAGCAAAAAAAAAAGAATGGGAAAAAAAGAAAAAACCCCGGAAAAAATTTGCAGACAAATTAGAGAAGGGCTTTATCAAATAAGAAATTTTTGTATGGACTAATGGAAGCAAAAGAAAAACAGAAAAAATCACAAATACCTGACCAACAACAATGAAACTTTATTACGACCCAGAAGAAGGAAAAAAAAGTGGAAGAAATATTTCAAAAAACCCACTTTAAATGCCCAGGTTTCCTGATACTAACCATAACCAAACTCAGGGAAAGGGGACCTAAAAAATAAAATTTTAGAACACCAATGGGAAGAAATAGAAGAAATAATAGGAAATGAAATATCAAGACGGGAAAGTAGTTGAAGCAGTAAAAGCCCTGAAAAATGGTAAAGCTTGGGAGAGGAGAAATAGTTGTGGAGATGACAAGGCTGCCCGGGATGCCGGATAGATTTATGTGGAGAGTGACCAGTGCGCTTGGAAAAAAAAAGGACCCCGATGATGGGGGAAAAGGGAAATTTTAGTGCCAACATTTAAGAAAGGGGACAGGAAGAAGTGTAAAAATTTTAGAGGAATAACGCTGATGACCAGGTGCAAAGATATACGGAAAATACTAGATCAAGACACGAAACAAGTAAGCCAAGTTAAGAGAGGAAACAATATGGGGGTTTGAGTGGGGCCCCTCAACCATAGATCTCAATTGCGCTCAGAAAAAATGGAAAAAAAGTGGGAAAAGGAGAAGAAATGTTATGGGATTCTTGGATGTAGAAAAAGCTTGACAGGTCCCCCAAAAGCAAAACCTTTGGGGAAAGTAAAAAAAAATGCAGAAGTAGAACAGAGTCTAATAAAAAGAATTCAAAGCACAAGTCACAACAAAAAAGCGTGTTCAAACACCCTTTGTAGAACTACTTTTGGGTTTTAAATAAAAAAGGTGGGCTACGGCAAGGGGAGTGTGATGTCACCTACATTATTTACCGTTGTTATGGAAAATACTGCGTAAAGTGAACCCCAGAAATGAAAAAATCTAAAAATATGATATTTGCAGATATATAGTGAGATGGGGAGATACCATTGAAGAAGTACAGAAGAGGTAGATAGATGGAATGAGGAAACACTGAAGTTTAACATGAAAATAAGCATTTAAAAAAGTGAACATTTAAAAGTAAAAGAAGAAAAATAAACCAAAACAAAAAAGAAAAATTTCACGGGGTGAAGAGCTGGCCATTTCAGAAGCATTTAAATACCCGGAAATATACTAACAAAGGACGCAAAAATAGATGCTGAAATATCAAGGAGAATTATATTGCAACAAATTTTACAAAGTGTACGTAAACTATTATGGGAAAAAAAATACATCCAGGTGCCCAAAATTTATTGTAAAAATGTATTTCCCCCCAATAATATCATATGCATCCGTGCATGGGCAATAGGGGGAAAGGAAGAAGCAGATTACAAACAGCAGAGATGAAATTTTTTAAGAAGTTCTGTACTTAACAAAAATAGACAAGGTACGGAGCAAAAAAATAAAAAACAAACTAGGGTGGAAAGTTACCCCCCCCAAATAAAATGGAAAAAAAAGACTCGGTGGTGGACATGTAAAAGAATGAAGCAAGACGAATCCCCAAGACGAGAATTTTAACGTACATGTGGGGGAGTGCGAAGAGTTTGGCGGCCAAAAGATAGATGGGGGGACCAAATAAAATGGAAATTGAAGAAAGAGGAAAATCATTGGGGAAAAAATTAAGAAGAAAGACTCTGGGGGATAGAAAGAAATGGAGGAATGGTAGAAAGCCTGTCTAGAAGACATCAAAAGTAGATGAGGAGGTGTTGAGCCTGGCAGCAAACACTGAAAGCCCACAGCCGGAAATTGGTGTTTACGTCCCCCCCCCGACCTCTTATGTTGGAAAAGGGGGTTTTTGATTTTTATTATTTATTTAAGCTACCTATTCAGTTATAAAAACTGTTTTAAAAAGGGGGGGACAACTCTTCATTGGTTTACAGTTTTTTTAGTTATTATTCTTCATTATTGCAAGGCAAGATTTTTGACGCAGATATAATTAATAAAGTTTAAGTTTTTAAACTTTTAAAAGGGTTTCCCATATGTATTTTTTACAAACGATTTAAATCAGTTACTAACAGGACACAGTTTTTTTTTTTTTTTTTTTACAGAAAAAATGATTTTGAAAAAAATATTTAGTCATTGGTGGAGTTACGGATTTGGGAAAGAAGTTTTTGGGGGATCTGATTGCCCCCATTGGTAGTACCTGAAAAATACTGCTTTCAGATTTTTAATGTTTCATTATAATTTACCATTTAAATTTTCCCCGATTCGTGAAGGGCAGGGCCCTTTAATTTTTGTTTTTAAAAAATTTGGGCTCTCGGTATCAAAGCCACAAATGATTAACTTGAAAGTTTTTTTCGATGTGAATATTTTGGGTTGTTATGTTTGCATATTTTTGCTCAGTTTAAACCGAAATATTTTTTAATGAATATTTTAAATTGGGGGTTTCGTTTTTGTGTCTATGTGAAACAAAAAAATTTGCAGGCTAAAAGCTCTTTTTAAAAATAGACTAAAACTCACATTTTCCCAGAAGTCAGGATCCAAAAGGTTAAATTAAAGGGAATAATGTACAGATTTTTCCCGTATTTGTTGTAGGGTTTTTTTTTAAATTTTTAATTATGCCCAGGGGGCCCCTTTAAAAAATAAAATGATGAACATCATTTTACCGGTAAAAAATAACTTAAGTTCTGAGCTATGGTTGGTTATCAGCCTCTCGTTGTCGATTACTTTAGAAAAACAATACCCGGGTTTCAATAAATTAACCAATATTTCAAGTTTAAAACATTTGAGACATTGGTCTAGTTATCAAAATACATTATGTCACACTCACCATAAAATATTTTACACCCTTGCTTTAAAATTTATATACGGCAGCTACCTGCTTTTTCCCAATACATCCCCTCCAATATATCTTCAGAGGAACTGCGATTTAAAAAAATAAAATCATACTTTGCCTTTAGTAGGGGCTGAGATGTAAAAAAAAGGGCCTTTGGCCGATTTCGTGCCGAAATTGTTTTTTTTTGGTTTTAAAGGTTTTGGGTACCATCGTATTTTAAATTTAATCTGGTGTTCTTCAATTTTTCCGCCGCCATTTTGGATAAAATGGCCGCCAATATGCTTTTTAGATAAAACGTTGTACGCACAAAGAACAAAGGGAAAATAATAAAAATAAGTTTTGACTGAAAGAAAAAATTTTTAAAAAGTACAAAAAAATAAGGGGAAAAAATTTTGTTTGGGGGGGTAAAAAGTGATTTTTTACGTCAAAACGGTTTTTAAAAGTATTGGTTTTTATTTTTGAATTTTTTTTAATATTTAAATTAAAAGTTTTTGGGGAAAAATTTTTTTTTTTCTATTACAAAAAAAATTCTAACGGGGAAAAGTTTGGGTTAGAGCATTTTAAATTGAAAGGTAAAAAATTGTTTCCCCTGCATATTTAAAATACCAGGGCCCGTTACCCAATTTGTTTTCCCTCTTTTTTCCCTTTAATTTTCAAAATTTTTTTTAAAGGGAAAAATTTTGGGCAAAATCAGTGGTAAAAGGATTAAAAAAACTTTCCTGGAACTTTGTTAACCGCTTTTTAAGTCTTGCGGGGAACCGGTTTTTCTTTATTATTAAACTAACAGCGATAATGACCCCTCTCAAGTGGGGAGAGTTTTGAGAATGCCTTTTTGAAAGAAAAGTTATTCCAAAACGGGTTTGGGTAGGGATAACCCCTTAACTTTCCCCAGAAAATCGTCTCGGGATATCCTTTTATTCATTGAGCCCCCCAAAACCATAATGAAAAGAACATCAAAATGGGGAAAAATTAAATTAAGATTAAAGAGGGGGCCAAGCTTGAAAAAGAAAATTTTTGGAAAAACGCCTTAAAAGTAATTTATTTCCAGGGGTATTTTTTTGGAAAAACTTTAAAAAATGAAAAAATTATTTTATAAAAGAAAAAATTTTGTACAGATTTTTTAAGGGCTTTTTTTTTTTTTTTTTTTTTAAAAGGTTTTTTTGGAAAAAAAATTTTTTTTTTTTTTTTGCAAATTCAAATGAACAAGTTTTTTATGTCAGTGTTAGAACAACGTTATGTCGACTTGAACATGTGCCTGTTCCCGCGTGTCAGACAGTAAGATAGCATTGTAATTCTATGGCCTGATATTTACAATGATCACAAAAGGTCCGGGAATGAAACTTGCAAGGACTTTGCCAATGAGTTTGTTTTTCGTATCAGGAGAATTTTTTTTACTCGGGGAAGAAAATTTTGTATCCATAACCCCATAACTCATTTAAGGATAATATTTATAAAAAAAGTATGATATTTACTAATAAAAATTCATTGTTAAAACCAACAAAATATTAAACTCATTTCTCAGACGACTTATACATCTCACATTGAGAGTAAATCACAACTTAGCCAATACTTGAACTTACGTAAAACACTTTTGAAAAAAAGAATCAATGTTGTTTCAGTAGTTGGTACCTCAGAAAACCACCCCGTTTGTTTAACGAATTTTGAACGCCTACACACGAGGGAACCCGACAATTAAATCCCCCTTCAGTTCTAGGTAAAAGGGTGATGTGATAAATGTAAAATTGAGTATGACGCCGGCACAGACGTATTCTTACCTTAATATACCTTTGTTCAAGTAGATCTCTGAAATTTATCTTTTTTTCTGGCCATGGAAAAAACAAAAGAAGTATCAATTTGAATGATGAGTGCAATGAATTAACAGTGAAAAATGAAGTAGGGCGGACTTCAGTTTCCCTGGTGCAGGTTGGGTGGAAAAATTTTTAGGCTTTCAAAAAAAAAAATTGTACCTTTTATCTATACTTGTTACTAATTTAAACGGTAGTACAAGCTTTTGAGAGTTGGGAGAAACGATTTCGATTTGACCAGGTAAGTACGATCTTTTTAAAGCTTTTTCATGCCAATGATGTCCCCAAAAACTTTAAAATCACCAAAGTCAAAAACCTGCTCCGGGAAAGTTTAGGACCAAAAAATTTTAAGGAGAGAAATTGCCCCCAATTTAAGAGCATAACCAGCACCCCCATATCAGAAGAGCTAAGCCATGGGAAGGATAAGCCCAAGGTTATGTTTTCTCATCCTAACTTTTTACCATTTTCTGAGATCAATAGGTTTTGTAAATTGGGCCCCAAAAAATCTACAGTTTTTGTGAAATGCCCCCTCTGCGGTATAAGCAATTTGGAAAAAGTAAGTTGTGGATGCAAAAGCCAATTACGGGGAAAAGCTGTTTTTTCTGAAAATTATCTAACTTGACTTCTTTATGCAAATGCCACGATTGTCAAAACTCAGGGATTATTGCATTCAAGTAGACGAGTATAGATGATGACGAAGACGTGCAAAGCCCCCTTGTGTGTGAGGAACCCAAAGATGTAGAAAATTGGTAATCAAAATGCATATGTAGGCTATCAAAACCTTTTTGTAGGACTACATTTAAATATTTCCCCCTGAAAGTAAAAAAAGGGCTTGTGGTACTACCCTAACGTGTTGTTTTTTTTTAAAAAATTTCAGGAGGTCACCCCGCATATCGCGTTCATAAAGATAGGGGCATTCCAAAACACTTGGCACAGCAATGGCACTCAGAATTTAAAAATTGTATTTCCATGTAAACATAAAAAGTAAATTTGCCCCCAAATATGTATAATGTTAGTAAGACACGCCCCTTTTGCATTTTTAAGATAAATGAAAAAAAATTGTTGTTGAGAAATTTAAAAAATAAAAAAATCGACAAATAAAAAAATATATATTTACACATTAATATAGGCCTATAAAGGTCTATTCTTAATGTAATACAAAATTTATTAAATTGTGTACATCATTACATTATTTTTGTAATATTTTTAAATTTTTCTGAAAATAAAAAAAAAACTTTTTTTAAACGGGCATATTTTCAAATGGTACCAAAAATTAAATTAAACCGGTTAAAATTTTTTTAAATATTTATATATCGATCATATTTTATCACATGCCTCTAAAAAAAAGTAAGCGCCCCTTTATTCGTCTAAATAGACCACAAAAGTACAAAATCAACTTAATTAAAAAAATTGTATTTTAAAATATTTTTTCGGGTTATTGTATTTTTTTTATTATTTCTTATCGATCAATTAGTACACCAATTTTTTTTCGTAATTTAAACATAATAATTGCATGAGTTTTAATCGTTTTTCTGAAATGTACTATGGCGGCCATTTTTTCCAAGATGGCGGCGTAAAAAATTGAAGAACACCTAGATCATGTTTGGGTGAATGGTTTCTATCATTTAAAACCAAAAAATCAATTTCGGCACGCAAATCGAGCCAATGTACATCTCAGCCCCTAATATTATACGCTAATTAAATGACATCCAATCCTTTAATATATAACTCTAATGGCATCAACGTTTCTTTTCACTAGTTGCTTCTTAAATTTCTGAAGAGAACTTTAGTACGGATGCCCGCTGTGCGGTTCACATCTGTTTTACAGTTTACCGAGCCTCTTTAGGCATATAACTATACGTAATTAGCTTGTTAATGCTATTCCACAGCACTCCTACCGACATTTTGAAAGTCAAAGGAAAATGGTTGAAAGTTGTGGAATGAAAGAGGAACTTAAATTTAAAAATATATATATATATATATATGTCACTCCACATAGCTCTTTTGGCCATAGGGAACCTAAGTTTTGAAGTCGGGAAGAAAATTGGTTCTCTCTGGTCTCAGCGCCCATAAGAATTAGCATGGTACGAAAATGTAACTCGCCGTATCTTTTGACTCGCGCAAAAGAAATCTAAACCAATAACATCACAAGATGCATTATTTTGTGAAGAAGATGATGGCATTCTACTTTGCTTGATGACGCTTCCTAAATTCAAACTATTATGAGTTAAATGTACCCATGTTTGCGCGCTACGCAAATGTACTCTGACTGAGCGGCAACCTAAGCAGACGCAGCCACGTTGTATGCAGCTGTGGCATCCTCGCACACCACGCGCCTGTCCATGGTTGCTAAATGTACTTTTCATTCAAGATTTTGTTGGCACATTAAAGGATATTTTATTAGTAATGTATAATCTAGTACAACCCAGTGACCTCACAGTAGCCACAAAGCAAGTCGGATACCAAATGTTATGCTGATGCCACGGACAAATTGTTTTTACGTGCTTTTCATGAGCAGTTAGGAAGGTTTGGCAACAGTGTAAATGTAGAGTTATGTTTATCCACGCAAAGAGGAAAGATTATAGTTTCTTACAGTATGAATATAATTCCGGTCAGTGGTCGGGTTCTCGCGCTATCGCTTACGAAACATTTAGCACGGGTTAATCGCCTATACCACGCTGACCGGAGAGAACCGGACAACGCCCACTTAGGTTCCCGTATCAATAAGAGAATTAAAGTTCTAGGTGCAATACTTAATTTTGAGCTACAATATTTTTTCTTCATTTTTTCTTAATTTTTTTCTTCATTCATTTTTCAATTTCTCCAACAAGAGTAACACGGGAAAATATTTTCCTGAAATTATGTTCGATGTCCGACTTTTTTTGTCACATGAACACAAGAGTTTTGAACCGGTGGACGAAAAAAATCGTACATCAAACAATATTTTAGAAAATTATTTTTCCTTGTACTCGTGTTAGAGACAAAGGTGAGTTTAAACAATAACAAATATTGTAGCTCAAAATTAAGTATTGTGCACCTAGAACTTTACTTCTCTTATTGACCCAAAATTTTCATATATTGGCCAAAAAAAGCTATTGTGGAGTAATTTTTTTCATTTAATTTTTAATTCAAGTTCCTCTTTTACTCCACCAACTTTCGGCCATTTTTCTTTGACTTTCAAAATAACGATAAGAGTGAGTCCATCTGCTTATTTGTTTTAAAAATCTAATCACGATAAAATCTACTAGAACTTATATGATGGCAAACTTCGTGGTAAAATTTACAAATTTCTTTCAGTTTTGAATTTAATAATAATACAAAATTAAACTCTTTGGATGAGCGTAGCGAGCGAAGCGAAGATTCCATTTCACTACACTGGAGAAAAAATCCGGAATGATTTTTCTTCTTTTTTTTGTATTTTTGTCTGTTTGTTAGCACGATTCCGGCTAAACCAATACTCCAATTGTAATGAAATTTTGTGGAGGGCTTCGAAATCTCTAAACTTAGAACTGCCACGTTTTTGAGCGTAACGAAAAATTATTTCTCATGAAGATCGCAATTTTACGATTTTTTTCGATTTAAAAACAAATTTCTTTGACTTATAACACCTACATGCTTTATCCGATTGTAATGATTTTTTTACAGAACCTTAAGGTGTCACAGGCGTTAAGCATAGTCTTGGAGATGAAACGGACATGGGTGAGGGGATTGCGGGAGAGACGTGTTGGAGGAGGGCCTCAGAAGTTCCGCTCAAAATATTTTTAATTTGTCCCTCCAATAGCGAGCCGTATATTTACGACGAGGCAGTGGGATCTGTTTGTACTGCAGAAAGGTTTGAGAGGACGCGAGATGCGCTCACACATTGCCCAAGGTCGCACTGAGATCAAATATCACCATTCACGAGCTGGCGTAAAATGACGTGTCGTCCGTCAAGTATAAAGAAGTGTTTACATTCTCACATTTTGTATTGAAAGTTACGAACCCATCACATAATGAGAGGAAAACCAAAATAATTCAATTAATGTTTAGTTTTTGTCTCTATGCAATGATCATTATTCTATGGAATGAGGGATTGCAAATAAAGAACATTACGCAACATTTGAAATAAGTATAATGTTATTATTATTCTGAATACAGGCTAGACCATCAACATAAAAATTATTGTCAGTAAAATGTGACGCGACTTGGGTTCAAGTCCAGAACAATCTGGTCACAGGATACACACCACTCAACTGCTATAACCTAGACCCGGGTAAGATCCCCGGTCAGGACACAAGTTTTATAGCCTATTATTGCTATCACTGCATTATTATAATATGCTAGCATACGATACTACAACAATAATCAGTACTACAGTAATAATAATAATAATAAAATAATAAATTTTATTTAGAGTCTATCCACTCAGTTATATAACTAATTTTCAGTGGAGGACACTAAATCAAAGCGACCAAGCCAATCCTGCAGGCCCCGACGCAATCGACGAGTGAGCGATAACCAACCAAAGATCGATATTTTTAATAGAAAATATATCAATCAGTGGTATGGACAGTGCGAACCATTGATATTAAACCCCTATAGAAGGCTAGATTAGCAGTCTCCTATACCTCCGCACAGGCGCGAGCGTAGCAAATTGAAGACTCAACCGGCCCATTTCAAGATGGCGATTTGGTGTTTTAATTTATGCTTTTTTAATGCAATAAAGTATTTTACTGGATTGTTTGATATGGTTTTAGCTTGTGCAGCATGGTATTAAACAAAAGAAACAATACGAAGTGATTGCATAAGGGAATTTAGTAATCATTTGGTGTTAAAGGCTAGTATGCTTACCTGTCAACCTGGCGGCAATCTTGAGAACTATTTGGCCACAAATCGCTCCCATTTGATTAACATGTAAACTGTCATTTTAAGATGGCTTCTAATTGTACCGGAAGTGGACCACCGACTGCTGGTCTAGCCAATTATATAGGATGTCTATGGTGCGAACATCCGCGGATCAACGCCAGAATCAACAAGGCCGATCCAGAACAACTCTGAAATTTATTATATGCTTCGTTGCTAGGACGGCTCCAAAGTCACCGTTTACAAACTCCTAAGACAAGAACTGATGGACTGTAAGGCCAAATCAGAAGTTAAAAAACTACTGACTTTAGCGGGAATCGAACCCCGGACCTTCTGCATTGGAAGCAGATACGCTAACAACAAGACCAACGAGCCACCCGAGACCTCCCGAATCAGTCAAGCCATTGAGCCAACACTTGTCAGTATATTACATACATTGGCGTAACTTGCCCTTATTTTCGCGGAGCGAACATTGTTGTATCCTCCAAAGATCAATGGTCAGCACAACTAGTGAAAGGGGTATGTAGGTACACTGGTACAGTGATAGTCAGTGGTATCATCCAAAAATAATTTATGGGTATACGCTCTTTCCTGGGTAACGAGCACGTTTGGGAACAATGGGGGGTCTGAGGGGGGTTGGCCCCCCAGTTGATACGGGTGCGAAGCGCACAGCCCCGGCAAAAATTTCGATTCTAAGTGTGATAGGAGTATTTTGACAATTTTGTTTTACAAAAACCTTAAAAAATATATGAAAAAATTGCAAAATAAGAAAAATGTATCAACATTTATATAATATCTAAGAAAATAATTAATTTCAAATAAAAGTTGCGCTCCCCCTCGCACCCTCTGACCAAATTCGCCCCCCGTAGTTACGCCACTGATTATATGTAAGTAGTGTATAAAGACAAATAGTTTAGGTACTTCACAGTCACGCAGCACGCAGCACATCAGTCTTATACTGCTTTCATTACCGGTGTTATAACCTTATTTATTATGTGCATCGATGCTAGGACGACTCCAAGCCCAAAGTCACCGTTTACACATTCATAAGAACTGATGGACTCGAATCCACATCAGAAGTCTAAATAAATCTGCCTACAGCGGAAATCGAACCCTGGACCTTCTGCATTGGAAGCAGAGCCTCTAACCACACGACCAAAGAGTTCATACTTTTACGTATGTTAGAAACCAATACAGAAAAACTTGTGATGAATACAATTGAAAACAGTGCTTTTAACTACTAATTGAGTTTAATATGATAGGCTATATATAGTCGCGTTGATGGATGCTCACCGCTCTCTTTTAGTTTATCGAGAACGATTCTCTAATGTTTATCTTGAGTTTTGAGACTCTGAAATGCAGGGTTTATGATAGAGATAATGTCTCAACTTTACCCAACCAACCCAATGTGACAGATAGCGGGTGGACCCTATGTGTGAGTGAGTGTGTCACACGCGTTTTCTCGCTTGCGTCCAGTGGGGTCCTGTTCACTTTCGCCGACAAAGACCATACATTGCATGCGATTGTGTTGTGGGGGGGTGGGGGGGGAGGGGGCGATGTGTTAGTGAAAGTGAATCAAGGTCAAAGCAAAACATTTTAGTTTCAGAAGTGTTAGTATTATTTGTGTTGAAGTTCAACCCGTTCGGCCAAAATCGCTGGCCAATTGAAATTGTCGGTTTGTCGATATGCTTACTATCATCCCTTTTTATCAATATTTTCTCCCAGAAATTATTTTGGTACTCAAACAAATAAATTTGTGTGGCCATGTAAAACAGACCACCCCACTCAAGACACCAAAATTTGAGCCCAAGCATTCATTAAAAATCAAATAAGTTGCAACAGATTGTTTTATTTATTTGGAGAAAGGGCGCGTCAACCGTTAGGGCATAACTCATAACACATGATTTTGAAACTTTGTTTTGTTTTTGTAGTAGGTAGTATAGTAGTAGTGTTTTTCAGTGGCGTATCCAAGGGGGCGAGGGGGGGGGTTATGGGGTTGAAGCCCCCCCCCCATGCCCCCCCAAAAAAAACAAAAACGAGTGTAATCGATTGAAGAAAAATATAAGGAGGGAGCAACCTAACTATGATATTTACATAGGTAATTACAATTACTTACAAAGTCAGACTTTGCACAATAGAAATTTTATGATTCGCATAGCACTTTAGGTATGTATTGACTCTACAACGTGTTTAGAGGCGTTGAAAATGTCAAATACGAGAAAAAAATCGAAAAGGCCTCCGGCGGCTGGGGCTTCGCACCAGACCCCGTCCCTGTTTGGCATATTGACAACCCCCCCATTGGACATTTATGGATACACCACTAGTGTTCTTTATTCATTAGCACTAGTTGCTATTTTCATAGTCAATACAAAATATGGTATGCCTACATCAAGATACTACACTCAAAAAACTGTTTGGTTGGCGGAACACATTTTTTAGTTATCTGAACCAAATGATTTAGTGGAAAATTAGCCAGCAAAATAATGTGTAAAGTTTACTAAATAATTGAGTTATTATTGTTTTGTTGAATTAACTATAACAAGTTGTTCGTGTAACCATATTATTTTAGCATGCATAACTATTATTTGGTTGGAATAACAATTTACTGTAGTTGTTTTGACTGTTGTGTGTTACAAATGTAATACTTTCTAACTTTTAACCCAAAAGTAGGTTGATATAACTAAACAAATAGTTGTCAGAAATGGCCTCCTCATCTCCCCCCACCACTCCGATTTTAATACGATTTTAATTAAACTAATTACGAAGGATATTGTTCCTGCACGAATGACTTGTACCACTCAATAGCCAGCACCTGGAATAGCAATGTACATTAGGTAGCGAGTTGTTAAAATCCTGAGCCGACCGAGCCTCGAACCTGGGACAGAGAGAACACATAGTTAGTAAGCCATGACCTTATCCACTACGCTACAAGGAGCACTGGGTTAATAATGCGATTTGGCAGTATTGAGCCCTGTTTTGTGGTCACCGAACTAAAAGAGAGTTAATTCAACAATTATTTTGGTTGTTCAAACCTTACATTTTTTAAACAAAAGAATAAAGTTATCCCAACATCTCTTCCATCAGCTATTTTGTGGTCACCCAACTAAAATTTGTTAATTCAACACTTATTAGATAACCAAATGCTTCAACCCATATTATTTTGGTTGTTCCAACCATACAGTTTTTTGAGTGTATGGATGAAATGCAAGCTGACAAAATATTAATCTAACAAGCTACAATAATTAATGTTCCAATACCCAACCACGCACACAAGTCACGACATTTTAAATACTTGTGAAATTTGCGTATTTAATTTTAAAAGGTGTAATATTTTTTTAGTATTCGAAAGCAAATGTTTATTTTCCAAAATTTTCCTTAGTAGGTATCATGTTTTTTAAAGTTTAAATAAGTTAATTTTATTGTTAATAGATTTTTCCTAATTTTATGCAGATATGACAATTGTGGACTAAGTAAGTTCCAGCTGAACTGCGGGAAGACAGCATTACGCAGATATAATATATTATTATTATATAAACACATGTGTAACCGATTTGTTTCCATATTTTACATTGTCTGTCTGTTTGTTCCAGATCGGTATATATCTCTTTATTGTACTACTTTCTTTACTGCACACTAATGATTCTCGTTTTATAGTCAGAAGATTTCATCGTAGTAACTAGTAACCGTTTAAAAACTTTGCTTCGGAAATTATATGAACCTTTTCCGCCATCAGGTAACTCAGGTCATTCAACACCCAAAAATATAACTATCAAAAACATGTCAAAGCAAAGATACTAGCTAAGATAGAGCAAGTTTGAAAGACAAAATTATCATTTGAAGTTGATAAAGTAATCTTAATAAATTTTCTAATGACGATGACGTGGCAAATCTACAGATGTTGTCGTCGATCCGCTATTTAGTCATCCGTATGTTGGTTAGGTACTTGCATGGCACAATAAACAATATTCACAAATAACAATGATGCGTGATTGGATAACACGTAAAAAAAGTAAATACTTGTCAGGCATACATTGTCGGAGCCCAGCTTTACACACGATGCATGGCCTTGAGAATAATATCTTACTATTGCAAGAGAAATGCTTGCTGCTGGAGGGGGGTGGGGACAGCTGTGGACTAATTTATTGCGTTACTACGTCGTTCTTGAAAGGCACAAACAAAACCAAGATTGATATCTTTCATGTGTAATGAGGATATGCTCATGCGAATACAGTTTGTACAATGATCGGCTTTAGATTTTCTCACGTGAAATATACCTTTAACGTTCTGATTTTGTTGGGTGTAGTGCCCAATGTTCACCATTTGTATTTGATTATATCAACACTTACTATCCCCACCCAATAATAAAATATAACTACCAAATAGACTGAATTCATGACGCCGTCTCCAATGCTCATTTGGTAAGAGCATCCGCCCCGACCGCCCGGACAGCGGGATACCGGCCGGGGTTCTATTCCCAGTGGAGACAATTTTAATGCAATATATTTAAGATATTTCGTATTGACAGTCGTGTAAATTAAACACAGAACGACTCCAAACTTTGTTTACTTTCCATTTTTAAATGGCCTTGCGCAATTGAGTCCGAGTACTTTGTGACGTGGATACTCCAGCTCGCGCAAAAAGAAAACGCGCGGATAGAACCGAATGATCCGGGTTCGACTCCAAAACGAGTAATTTTTAAATTTAATTCTTTGTCTGTTATAATTTGACACGTACATATACTAGACTAACAAAGATTGCGTTCCGTTACATGCTATAAAATAAATATGTTTTCACATCATGTGCGAGGCGTAATCCAAATATGAACCGATGACCAATGACCATTGCAGGTCATACTATAATTTAGCATTTTCCATCGAATTATATCGATGCACGCATATCTAACAATATATCTCGTTACAAAGGTCTGCCGATGCGCATGTGGGCGGAGCTTCCGCCGCCGCTGGGACGTAACCCGGGGTGCGCAATTTTGGTTCCCGTCCACTCTTTCACACCATGCATTCACTCCATTCCACTCGCATGATTTTTTTCGGTTTGTTATGAATAGTTGTAAATCGGTGTGAACCATGGTGAAGAGTGTAGCATGGTCCGTGTTTGGCTTCAATAGCAACTCGAGAAACAGTGTGAAACATGATGGCTCAGATACACTTTTTTCGATTTCCAAAAGATTCAGACCCGTGCAATGAGTTGGTTCGACGGTGTAAACAAAAATACATACATTATCACAAGAGATTATCGTCGGCGTCTGCACGAATGTGCTCTGAACATTTCACTGAAAGTGACTTACATTGGAACCTTTAACATCAACACTGTATTCCCCTAAAAATGCTAAAAAAAAATAAAACCTGGTAGTGTTTTCCCTCTCTTAAAATTTCCACTTACAAGTTCACTCACAGAAAAAGACACTGAAAAAACCGGACAAGAGAAAAAGAAAATCGCGAAAAGAGAAAGCTGGTTGACGATTTATGTGTGTACCAGTATTGAGACTTATTGTTTACATAATATGTCTACTCTATTTTTATAAAATTTATCGACAACATACATAGGGGAACCGGGATTGCATCCCCTTCTTTGAGTCAGTCAAACCAAATATTATATATTAAATAATAATTGAAGTATTTTAGTATACGTCCGTACAGAGAGGATTTTCTGAGGGTTTTGTTACATACATCGTAACTATGACTGTCTTATTATATACGCATAAATAATGGTAAAATAAATAATACATTTTTGTAGGATGCCCGCTGTAGGGGAGGTATACACATAAGATTTAACCGACGTGTCCCTCTTCAGGTTACTAACTAGGTATATTGCGGATAGGACAATTGTGAAGGGATGTCCGAGGGCTATTTATGAGGAGTTAAAACCCTTGCATTGGAAAACCTCAGAAAAACTTCAGTCATGATTGCCGGTCTCGACGGGATTCGAACCTGGGGACCTCCCGAATCAGAGTCGAACGCTAAAAAAAAACAAAAAAAAAAACGCTCGAGCCAACACTGTCGGGATTAAAGTTTTTTCCTTCGTTAAAAAACCCATATCATGTTCTAAACAGGAATACTTACATTAATCTGTGAAACGTGGTAAAGATGTTACACAAAGAAAACGCGCTACTTATTTTTTCTCGGTTTTTGATAGTAATAATTCTACACTAGCACGTGTCAGGGCCGTGTTTAGGCCGAGGTTACCCAGGCAGTGCTTAGGGCGGCGAGTTTTAGGGGGGGGGCATTGATCCAGAAATACTCAACTATGTATTTCCTACGTTTATCATAAAATGTCTGAAATTACAAAAACAAATACTTTTTGAAAGAATTATAATCCTTCATTTTGCAGTATATTGTATTTCTAATATTGAAATCCTTTGATAAACCCCCCTCATTTCCGTCATTGACACAATCGGGTTTCCGTGCTGCTCTTATTACAGTCGAGCTCCAATCCAACACTTATAACACATTCATAAATCCCTTTTATTTTGCAATGTTACTATGCCCATACTACCAAAAAATTATGCTTTCTTTGTATGTCGCATTAATCGAGTGTTGTAAAAAGTGTAAAACTGATTTTTTATGGGTGTTGTAATAATTTCTATGTATACATCAACTAAATTTTTTAGTAACTTAAGCTTGCAAAGTTTTAATTATTCTGGTTAAAATTATTTTAATCTCCTAAAAATATACAAGCGATAATAAATAATATAAATCAAATAAATAAATATAAATAAAAAAATAAATTTATTTATATTTTATTTCATCAGAATTATGACTATTATTATTGTTACTATTGTTTTTATGTTTATATTGATATCTTGTTTAATGGAGTGTGTGGTGGATATGATTCGAGTTCACTTTTTCCATATCTCTGATGATTATTTTAGTTGTTTCTTTTAACGGAAATAAAAGAATACGACACCAATAATTGAAGATGGTTTATCAAACTGAACTGCACGATGTAAATAAATCTCGCTTTGAAATTGATGAGTAATAAACACTCGTTTTGTACACATGTTTCCCTCATCCTCACTGCACAGCCCAGGCAGCTGGCCTGCCGTGCGCACCGGCTGACGTCATGCGCGGCCTTGAACGAAACTCGTCGCGGGACGGTCAGACCTTAGTAACGAGATATATTGTTAGATCATGGTATGCACGATTATGATTATGCTGTGTACGTTTCATATTGGGCTCAGCGTGAAAAATAAAATGGTTGATTCAAGCTTAACAGCTTACACAAATAACATAATGTCTTACTGTTGCCGTGTTCATAGCAAACAGTAAACATGTATTATGCATTGAGTGGTGTTCTGCATTAGCTGAACAGTTTTACTCTGTGGCCAATGAAATTGTTATTTCGAACATAAATAACCATCCTGTCACTCAAAAAGTCGTATCGCCAGAGTGCGCCACTTGCTGGGGCTGAAAAGGCCTAAAATAGCGGCAAAACATGCATTCGTAGTTCAGTAGTTTAGCGGTAACTACTCACACGATTTTGGTAATTTTTTTTTTATTTTGAAGATAAATGTTGAAATTAGGACTTGTGTGATGTACATTTTCCATAAAAAGTTTTGTTATTTTTTTATAAAGCTCTAAAGTGAAGGTAAATTTTCAAAATATTGTCCAAGTTCGCAATTTTTTATAAGCCCATTTTATATACAATTTCGAAAATCGACATCACACAAGTTCTTGTAAATTTTATCGTGAAAAGATTAAAAAAAAATTATGCCGATATGACAATTGTGGGCCGAGTTACAACTGAAATGCGGGGACACTGCATCGCGCCGATATTATAGCTACTCCTGTGCAGCCTTAAGTCCATGAATTAAAATAATCTTGTGAAATTTGATCGCAATCGAAAAATTATTTCTTATGAAAATCGAAATTTTACGGGTTTTTTCTTTTTTCAAACAATTCTTTGACTTATTGGATGAGCGTAGCGAGCGTAGCGAGCGAAGCGAAGATTCCATTTCACTACACTGGAGAAAAAAATCCGGAATGTTTTTCTTTCTTTCTTTTTTTTCTTTTTGTATTATTGTGTGTTTGTTAACACGATTCCGGCTAAACCGACACTCCAATTGTGATTTAATTTTATGTAGGCCTTCGAAATCTCTGAACTTAGAACTGCCACGTTTTTGAGCGCAATCGAAAAAATTTTCTCATAAAAATCGCAATTTTACGATTTTTTTCGATTTTTAAAAAATTTCTTCGACATATAACACCTACATGCTTAATACGATTTTAATGATTTTTTAACAAAACCTTAATTTCATGAATTAAGGTATTCTTGTGAAATTTGAGCGCAATCGAAAAACTATTTCTCATGAAAATCGAAATTTTACATTTTTTTTCTTTTTTAAAACAATTCTTTGACTTATAACAACTACATGCTTTATCCTATTGTAATGATTTTTTCACAGAACCTTAATTTTATGAATTAATATATTCGTGTAAAATTTGAGCGCAATCGAATAATTATTTCTTATGAAAATCGCAATTTTACGATTTTTTTCTTTTTTTAAAATTACGATTCATAAAAAAAATTAAAAAATAAAGTTAATTTTTTATTTAATTTAATTTAATTTTAAAAAAATCTATGCTTTGTCACAGAACAACAGAAAATCCTCATAACACATGGCAGCTCAATGCACCAATTACGCTCATCCAACAACGCGGCGGGACTTAAGCGTTTTCCTAGTAACACCCACATGCTTTATCATATTATAATTCGATGAGCGTAGCGAGCGTAGCGAGCAAAGCGAAGATTCCATTTTATTACACTGGAGAAAAAAATCCGGAATGTTTTTTTTTCTTTCTTTCTTTCTTTTTTTTCTGTATTTTTGTGTGTTTGTTAACACGGTTCCGGCTAAATAGATACTCCAATTGCGATGCAATTTTATGGAGGCCTTCAAAATCTCTGAACTTAGAAATGCCACGTTTTTGAGCGCAATCGGAAAATTATTTTTCATGAAAATCGCAATTTTACGTGTTTTTTCTATTTTAAAACAATTCTTTGACTTATAACACCCACATGCTTTATCATATTGTAATGATTTTTTCACAGAACCTTAATTTTATGAATTAATATATTCGTGTAAAATTTGAGCGCAATCGAATAATTTTTTCTAATGAATATCGCAATTTTACGGTTTTTTCTTTTTTTAAATTACAATGAATTTAAAAAAAAATGTTAGTTAATTTTTTAATTTATTTAATTTATTGTAAAAAAATTCTTCAAATTAGTAGGCCTAATGATTTTTTCAGAAAATCCGCATTACACATGGCAGCTAAATGCACCAATTACGCTCATCCAACAACGCGGCGGGGCTTAAGCGTTTTCCTAGTAAATGAAAAATGTCATAACAGACCTAGGCTGAACATTTATATACAAAATTTAAAACGTCGAATTCTCGTGTGTACTTAATGTTAAACTGATGATATACGAATTCATTCCTCCCCCCTCCCCCCAAATTTGAGACTTTGACGCTGTAAAAACTAATTTTATTACGAAAAGACAAACGCAAGTCAGGTCAAATTCTATTGTTTAATAACAGTGTAGACTTTAGTTTCTGGGGGCTAGTTGAGAGGGTATGTACAAGAGGGTTTAATAGCATCTCTATTCCCAGCGTTCGAGTTGACAAATTATAAAAACACTGGAGAGACTTTCAGTTTGGATTTCCGGATGCGGGACTCAATTCGGCGACCTCAAGCAAAGCATTAAAAAGTTAATCACCTAAAGGTCGTACAGGGTAACATTTATATATCCACTCCTTTATAAAAAAAAGTCTACGTCCAAACTTAGTTATCAAGTTAATAGGTGGGATCTTTGTTAGGGAATGTAAACATTATGTTTTACTTGTATTTTGGAATAAAGTGTAATACAATCATACACTTCACTGTGAATATTTTTTCTTCGTAAGCGAAGAAGAAGCTGAGGACTTGGTTGTGTCAGGCCTGGCTAGCCGACAACGAAGATGTTAGCCCAAGAAACGGAGTAGTGTGATACTGCTCCCCCCAACCCGATTTAATGTTGGAAAAGGGGACATGAATCACGAAAGCCTACAACAAAACATATATATGTACAAAATTGAAAATTGTTCAATTTATTGCGTCCACTTTCATTGCATCAACGTTACTTTGAGTTAACATTCCTGATATGTGATTTGAACAGCGTTGTTTAATCTAAGCACATCACGTTTATGTCGGTATGAACGTTCAACTAGGCAACGTTGTAAAAAGCGTTACAAACGTGGATCCCCCCTGTATACATCGTACCGACGATGCTGTGGCTTTGTTCTACCGGATTACCGTGTTTTGTGCCCCGCGCGGGGGAAATGAAGTACAGAACACGTCGTGCGATTAGCTCTAAGGCTACATCGTGCATGGCCGGCATTAATTAACTCTGGTGTTCAATAATTCCCAGCCTGGGCCGGAGTCCGAAGCAGGTGGAGCTGAGGTGGGGCCAAGATGGTTCACGTTACGATGAGGAATTTAAAGTTTTATGAAATATTCAGGCATCGAATATCTGAATTGGAAATATTTTACATTTTGTGGCGTAATTAATTAATTTGGTTACTTTGTAATAAACAAAAACATCATAATTTTAATAAATTTCTCAAGGTAAATGTTAATGAAATATTTAGGCACCTGCTATCTTCCTTGGAAATTATTTGAATTCATTTGTTGTAATTGGTTCATTTTATTACAGAATCAATTCTTTAAATTCATCTTGTGAAACCTGCCCACGAAGCAATGCATTCCAATTCTCGTCTCATAACTAGGTAATTTGGAATTGGGATAATTGTGAAGGCATTTTCGAGGTCTGTGTATGAGGACTTGCTCAATTATTGCATTCGCATTAACGACTGAGGTAAACCTGAAAAAAGCTTTGAGCCATGATTGCTGGAGGTGGTATTCGAACACGGGACCTCCCTTATCAGAGTCTTGTGCCTTACACTTGAGCCAACATTACGTAAATACACAACATGAAAGAAATTAGGACAACGATCATGTCAACGAATAGTTTTGTACTCTCCTGTATCCATGATTACTGCTGATGAAACTGTGTGAAACTACATCGAAAAACGCCGATAAAATTGGTAAACTGAGTTATGAATAATGCGTATCCTTCTATAGCTATCGTGATAACATTTTAACCACCCCTTACCAACAAAGCCCCCCTTGTATCTCCCCCATTCAATGAAAAGCTTGTAGTCAGGCCGACCATTGCACCAGATTCCATTGCGCCCAGTACACACAACTTACCTAGCCAAATGTAATTAATTTCACGAGCAAATTAATGTCGTTATGAACTGGGAAATTTCCTTCGGAAATGTAGACGGTAAACTAAATGAATAATTAGTGTTGATCCAACTAATTAGTACTCATATCTGAGTAAGCATAATGAGCGGGGCTCCGTGAATGCTACCATCCCAATTACGAACAAAGAAGATTACCAACGTATTATGTGTTGACTGGGAGTTGGGTTGGGTACATATTTGAAGACAAAGATGAACAAATATCTTAATTGCAAGGGGAATCCAGTGCTGCATATGACTAAGAAGAAAGAACTCACGGGTTTAGGCCTTGATCAATTTAATATAAGTCGTGTTTGATGAAAATAATATTAAAGAACACTATTTCATTGATTATACATAAATGTCAACATATGTCACAAGATCTAGATCTATGGACGAGTTGTGTCTACATTATCTTTGATTTACCTAGATTGCAATCTATTAGAAATCAATTATTAGTTTACGTATTCAATAGTATTCAAATTGGTTTCTTATAACGGAGGCTAACGGATTGTCGAGAAGAGTATTTTAATGGACATTTTTGTTTACAGTATCCTGACCAAAATTCACGATAAGAAAAGCGGAAAAGTCCCTCGTATGCTTCACTTTCCGTCCGTCCGTCCATCTATGCGTGTGTGTGTGTGTGTGTGTGCGTATTTAAATAGGCATTGTCCTTCAACAAGCCTGATACAGATCCTTGGGGTCCGGAGGCAGAGCTTGTCTTTATTTAAAATGTAATTTATGTGTGCTTGGCACCTCCAACAAAATATGTAGCCCTATTTATAAAATTTGTATGTGTGTTATTGTTTGATAATCCAATGATTAAACGAGGGAGCGGAGCGACCGAGTGTCTCCATTCAACTCGAACGGCTCTCATTCTGTGATTCTGTCTGTCTGTCTGTACGTCGAAAATCAGCCGAACCGCTGAACAGATTGGGCTGAAATTTTAAACAGACATCCGGTACGAGTTTACTGAGAACTGCTAACAAAATCAGCTAGATCCATTGCGATTTAATCCTACAATAAATAAAAATGTGATTTTAAAAATATCGATAGAATTTGTTTAGTAGCAGCTAGCGGGACGATACTACGTGGCTTGCATGGCCTATTGGCAAGCATTTAGACCACCGCACGGAGGATTGGGGTTCGATACCCGTTAGCTCGAACTTTTTTATATTTTTACACCCACATATTATGTTTGAGGGGTGTTAAATGGGAAAAAACTTAGGTGATTTTGTTTTATCTTGGAAATTTGTTAATGTTTCAAGCTAATACGTTTTGAACATGATTCGCATTTTAAATGTTCAATTTAAATAACTAGGGAAACGCAAAAGTCGTTTTTAAACGAGTGAGTGAGCCATGTGTTGAGTACCCGGTATCATTCCCCATACTGGGCTTGATCCAGCCTTAGGTATAGGGAGGAAAGGGGATGTTCCGGATACTCAACACTTGGCTCTCTCACTCGTTTAACAACGACTTTGGCGTTTACCTAGTTTAGTAGCTTCTCTCCTTACTTTGGCAACTCCCGTATCGTAACATAATGGATATTGCCGACGCATCGGCAAGGTGGATCCTGTGTTCCGGTCGAAATTTGTCTTGAATATTGATTTTGCGCTTTACACATCCATCACCACACCATGGCTCAATTACCATCATGCCAACATATGAAACGGGAAGCTCAAACTTCTCATTTATAAATGTCTGCATCCGGGATAAAATGGAACTTCACCTGTCATAAAAACACCCGCTCAAGTTGAAGCTTAGCTGACGTCGTGACGTCTAGTATTCCGC
Organism: Sweltsa coloradensis; assembly: GCA_024449915.1. NCBI lineage: Eukaryota > Metazoa > Arthropoda > Insecta > Plecoptera > Chloroperlidae > Sweltsa > Sweltsa coloradensis. Next base: position 39,699 of record JAMZAV010004869.1, read on the forward strand.
TCGCTCGGCGTCGCGACGCCAGCGTGAATAATAAACGTCTGGTGATTGTATTTCCCGGCGATGACCTTCACTGACCTCTGAAGGTCAACGAGTGATGAATTAGTGTACTGTGGCGCTCCCTGTGGAGAGTGCGATAAATCATCATCTTTCAAATAATACGATGTGGTTACATTAAGAAATCAATTTATGAAGAAATACATTAAAACCAAATGTATCACTTCTATTTAGTTATAGCCGTCCGCGGTGGCTTATACGATTGGGGCGTTGGTCCGAAGCATATTATGACGCATCCCGCAAAAGGCATGGGTTAGTGGCACCCCCTCACCGTCTTGAATAGAAATATTGCTGTAATAGAGACGTTAATTTGGTAAACAATTTGCAATTGATTGAATTGTCAGGTTGCAAACTACTAACAAGAATTATAGTTTGATAATATTTACCTATTCTTATTGATCAGCGTCGTCTATTCAAATGAACTGTCTATGAATGTTTTTTTTTTAGTTTCTTTTTGGATGAGCGTAGCGAGCGTAGCGAGCGAAGCGAAGATTCCATTTCACTACACTGGAGAAAAAAATCCGGAATGTTTTTTTTTCTTTTTTTTTTGTATTTTTGTGTGTTTGTTAACACGATTCCGGCTAAACCGATACTCCGATTGCGATGAAATTTTTTGGAGGCCTTCGAAATCTCTGAACTTAGAACTGCCACGTTTTTGAGCGCAATCGGGAAATTTTTTCTTATAAAAAACGCAATTTTACGATTTTTTTCGATTTTTTCAAAATTTCTTCGACTTATAACACCTACACGCTTTATCCGATTGTAATGATTTTTTCACAGAACCTTAATTTTATGAATTAAGATATTCGTGTAAAATTTGAGCGTAATCGAAAAATTATTTCTCATGAAAATCGAAATCTTACGGGTTTTTTCTTTTTTAAAACAATTCTTTGACTTATAACACCTACATGCTTTATCCGATTGTAATGATTTTTTTACAGAACCTTAATTTCATGAACTTATATATTCGTGTTAAATTTTAGCGCAATCGAATAATTATTTCTTATGAAAATTGCAATTTTACGATTTTTTATTTTTTTAAAATTACGATTTATTAAAAAATTAAGTTAATTTTTAATTTTATTTAATTTAATTAAAAAAATCTTCGACTAAATAATAATTTTTTCACAGAACAACAGAAATCTGCGTAACACATGGCAGCTCAATGCACCAATTACGCTCATCCAACAACGCGGCGGGACTTAAGCGTTTTCCTAGTAGTTAACAATTCAAAATTTATTTTTTATTCAGCTCTTCAAAAGACTTTCATAAAACATGTTACTTTAGTTTACTACTATACGTTTTGAGAACTTTCCTTGTTTTGTGCTATGGAGGCAGTTAAGTCCTATATCGTTTCGTTAGAACACCTATAAAAAGAACACAATTGACTTTGCATATCACATAAAAACATGTCTCTGGAAAGGGTAAAATACTGTTAATTACCTAGGTATCCATATTAGTTCCGACCTAAGTTATAACAAGCACTACGAAGTAATGATGGGTAAGGCCCATGATCCAATGATAAGCCACTCAGAGATATCATTGTACCATGGGTAAGGCCTTCAAAATGTTAGGGTTTGTTAAGAGAACATTCCTTACTAAAATCAGCAATGTTGAGAGACTGCAACAGAGGCTTCTTAAATGGTTATGTTATAAATCATCTGTTATTGGATGAGCGTAGCGAGCGTAGCGAGCGAAGCGAAGATTCCATTTCACTACACTGGAGAAAAAAAATCCGGAAGTTTTTTTTTTTTTTTTTTTTTTTTTTGTGTATTTTTTGTGTTTGTTAACACGATTCCGGCTAAACCGATACTCCGATTGCGATGAAATTTTATGGAGGCCTTCGAAATCTCTGAACTTAGAACTGCCACGTTTTTGAGCGCAATCGGGAAATTTTTTCTCGTAAAAAACGCAATTTTACGATTTTTTTCGATTTTTAAAAAATTTCTTCGACCACACTATACATGCTTTATTCGATTGTAATGATTTTTTCACAGAACCTTAATTTTATGAATTAAGATATTCGTGTGAAATTTGAGCATAATCGAAAAATTATTTCTCATGAAAATCGTAATTTTACGGGTTTTTTCTTTTTTAAAACAATTCTTTGACTTATAACACCTACATGCTTTATCCTATTGTAATGATTTTTTTACAGAACCTTCATTTCATGAATTAATATATTCGTGTTAAATTTGAGCGCAATCGAATAATTATTTCTTATGAAAATTGCAATTTTACGATTTTTTTCTTTTTTAAAAATTACGATTATTTAAAAAATTAAGTTAATTTTTTATTTAATTTTGTTTAATTAAAAAAATTGAGTTTATTTTTTTATATAATTTAATTTAATTAAAAAAAATCTTCGACTTAGTAATGATTTTTTCACAGAACAACAGAAATTACAAGAAAAACAACAGAAAAGGCTCGTTGGTCTTGTGGTTAGCGTATCTGCTTCCAATGCAGAAGGTCCAGGGTTCGATTCCCGCTAAAGTCAGAAGTTTTTTAACTTCTGATTTGGACTTCAGTCCATCAGTTCTTGTCTTAGGAGTTTGTAAACGGTGACTTTGGAGCCGTCCTAGCAACGAAGCACATAATAAATTTCAGAGTTGTTCTGAATCGGCCTTGTTGATTCTGGCGTTGATTCGCGGGTGTTCGCACTGTCCATACCACTGATTGCTATATTTGCAATTAAAAATATCGATCTTTGGTTGGTTATCGCTCACTCGTCGATTGCGTCGGGGCCTGCAGGGTTGGCTTGGTCGCTTTGATTTAAAGTCCCTCACTGAAAATCAGTTATATAACTGAGTGGGTAGACTCTAAATAATTTTTTTTTTTTTATTTATTTATTTAAAATCCGCGTAACACATGGCAGCTCAATGCACCATATACGCTCATCCAACAACGCGGCGGGACTTAAGCGTTTTCCTAGTTTACCACAGGAGAGACAATTCGGATTTAAAAGCAAAGTGGCTGACATCTGGTGAGAGAAGCGCGAACCCGCGGAGTAGCATTGCGTTGCGATAGGGCCCCGCTTTTTGGATGAGCTTTAGCGAGCGAAGCGAAGATTCCATTTCACTACACTGGAGAAAAAAATCCGGAATGTTTTTTTTTTCTGTATTTTTGTGTGTTTGTTAACACGATTCCGGCTAAACCGATACTCCGATTGCGATGAAATTTTATGGAGGCCTTCGAAATCTCTGAACTTAGAACTGCCACGTTTTTGAGCGCAATCGGGAAATTTTTTCTCATAAAAAACGCAATTTTACGATTTTTTTCGGTTTTAAAAATTTTTTCGACTTATAACACCTACATGCTTTATCCGATTGTAATGATTTTATCACAGAACCCTAATTTTATGAATTAAGATATTCGTGTGAAACTTGAGCATAATCGAAAAACTATTTCTCATGAAAATCAAAATTTTACGGGTTTTTTTCTTTTTTAAAACAATTCTTTGACTTATAACACCTACATGCTTTATCCTATTGTAATGATTTTTTTACAGAACCTTCATTTCATGAATTAATATATTCGTGTTAAATTTGAGCGCAATCGAATAATTATTTCTTATGAAAATTGCAATTTTACGATTTTTTTTTTTTTAAAAAATTACGATTAATTAAAAATTTAAGTTAATTTTTTAGTTAATTTAGTTTAATTAAAAAAATTAAGTTAATTTGTTATTTAATTTTATCTGTAGCCACATCGTATACAGCCTAGATAGAAAAATGTTAATGAAAATAAGCGTAAAAGTTGAACTTCGGCGACGATAACATTTGAAGTAACCCTGTGTAGGGTAGGATGTTTTCGTCAGTTTAATCGGGGGAAAAATATTGTAGGGGACGTTTAAATAGTGTAAGATTATATTAAAACTATCATGAATGAAATAAACTGGTAAGATTGTTAAAAACATGTGATGATGGAGCGTCAGCTTGTCATGAGTTTGTTCATTTCTAGGCCTAGAAGTGGGCGTGTGTGGCCTACACACAGCTCTCAATTTAGGATGTTTTCGTCAGTTAAATTGGGGGAAATATTGTAGGCGACGTTAAATAGTGTAAGATTATGTATTAAATCTATCTATGAATGAAATAAAATTGCAAGCTGGTTAAAAACAGCGATGATCAAGCATCAGCTTGTCATAGGGTCGTTCATTTCTAGGCCTAAAAGTGGGCGCGCGCACACACACCACCACAATCACATCAATCATTTGTTTGATATTTTCGAGCCTGCTCGGCAACTTATTTAATATAAACTAACGCTGGTCAATACTAATAATATAACGCCCATGGAGAAATAATTCTGATAACAATAATTTATAGCAGGAAATTGTTTCCCAGACAGATCTAGGCGTTCCGTAGGAGGGCCTAGGCCCTAGCTGCGAGTTTCCGAGTTCAGCACCACCAACGACGTACGTTAGGTTACGTGAAAAAAGCTTTTTACGAATACATGGGTTAACGAAATGGCTGTAGGTCAAGTCTTTTAGAAATAACACGGATGCAAGTAAAATAATTTCCTATAATTTTGCCCGGAACTATCTGGGTTTTGTAGGGAATCAAAAACGGGACCGATAGGAAAAAGTAGGCCTAAATGACTCTTCGGAAAAGGGAATTAAATATATTTCAATGAGTTGCAGGATGATTCTGAACATGACAACAGGCTAAACTAATGTCACAACATTAATTTACAACCAAATACTTCTAATGCTACTCCGGCCGGCCATGATGCACGTTACGCCCACCGACAGTGCTGCCCCTGTATTTCACTTTAAACGCGTATACTACCTTGTGTAGGGAATACAACATGTTGCCACTGGTGGACAGACGGACAACCTCAGACTTGGTGTTCCTTAATGTTAGTTAGTTTCAACATTCCAGTTAGACGATCACGCAACACTAAGCTCTTTTATCCACCCAAGTCAAGAAAAAAATCCATTTAAATACTCTCCGTTAGTCAGAATTCAACAAACCTACAACAGCCTCAATTATTCAAATACTCCTCTAAACTTGGATCTCTTTTCAAGTACACCTTTTAATACCAAACGAAAATGTCGTATCGCACTAAACAGAAATCTTCTTAAGTACATATTTTTAGAGCCCAAATTATAAATTCCCCAAAATTACTTTAGTGTCAGTTCATTTCTAGTTTAATTTTTGACACTACTTTAGTATATTTTCACTTTTTGTATTTTTGTCATTATGTCATTTTTAGTTTTTGTGGCCTAATCAGAATCTATTCTAGCGTCACTAGATAGGCCCTACAAACGTGACTGTAGTTTAGTTGAAAAAGTGGAAACTAATTAAAGTTTAAATGTGTTTACCGTTAATAAATTAAAACTATTAAAAGTTTACTTATTGTTCTATGTTCTCTGGGAAAGAAATTCAAAAAAATAATAATTTAGATAAAAATGGAAAATTTTACAATCGAAGATTTTTTTCTCAGAAAAAAAAATTTTATCCTAGTTAAAATCACTCCCGATTATAATGTTTGAGGAAAGAAACGACGATAAAGCGTTGATACATGTGGATATTTTTCTCTTGAGAAAATGTAATTAAAAAAAGGGAAAGCGGGTGAAATCGTTTAGGATGATGGAATGTGCATGAAAACTCTTTTGGGGCCCCCCCTAAATAGCAGTGAGTGGCGGGAAATGGTCTGGCACGGGGTTTCCCCGAAACACAATGCCAATCATTCAAAGACTCGAAGCACTGTTTCAAAAACTAGTTAGTATCGACCTTTACAAAATAAGATGAAATCACATATGCACACCATGCGAATGCTTCACATAGTTGCTAGACACTGAATGTGAATCAGGTTATGTCCTTTTATAGGAACCTATAACACGTTCATGTGTCAAACAATAAACTAGGAAAACGCTCAGTTGGACGCGTTGTTGAGCGAGCACCGGTACGTGCAACATGACCCGAGTACGACATTCCCATAAGGCCCACCACACAGTGTAGGCCTAACTGGATATTGACATTGTACACTATATACTATTCTAACATCTTTGCATTGTACTAATTCACGTCATGCCTTCTAAAGTGTGTCTTTGTATCTTCACTGCCTCCTTCATTTTTAACTTCATTTTTCGAATTATGATTACCAATAAGTCTTTAAGGTCATGACCGATTTAGCTGAAAATTTGGAAAAAAGGAGAGAATGTTATACTTATTGACCCTGCAAAATTTCATAACGATCGGAACATTTTTTTTATTTTTTTTATTTTATTTTTTATTTTTTATAACTAACGATCGGATTTTGTTCAAAAACTATACAGCAACCCGCCTAGGTGGTATGTACATGTGTAAAAAATTTCAGGTCGATCAGAGAAACGGTGCGACCTGTACAGCAGTACAGAAAACAAACAACAAGCAACAACAAACAACAAACAAAAAAAAAAAAAAACAGACATTCGAGCCATAAGAGTCAGGTGGAGACGCTCGCTACGCTCGCTCAATTAAAGACTATGCTGAGAATATGATTTTAGTGTCACTTAGTACCATAAGTAGAAATAATATAGACATTGAAAATTACTTTTTTGTCACGAAATATTGAAGTAGAAGACAATAAATTAACGCCGATTTTGTTTTTATCATTATTGTATATACAAAAAGCAACACAATAACAGCTCTATGCCAAACACATAGACTTCAACTTAACTGAAGCAGTGTTTCGTATATCAATACACTGTGAGAGCAAAGCAGGAAAGTCGTGGAATTCTGCACATTTATTCCTAATTGTTTGAAGAGGGTATTGATTTATTTCTAAATTAATAAAGGCAATATTCGTGACAGTTATATCATGAAAAGTGTATTGATTTTTATGTCAAATGTGAACTTCGTTAAACTTGAATTCAAAGCCTCGGTCAAAAGAAAACACGAAACACAAACTAAGTAAATAACAATCGAGACTCGAGTGGCAGATCGGCCCACAGTCGTTTACAGTTTTTCTGTTTTGTTGAGCATTTTTTTTTTTTTTTTAAATTGGCGTAAGTACATTGTTTGTTATACTTTAGGTACACATTGTGCAAGTAAGATCTAGGTACAAACAAAGGTATTACTGGTACCGCCTCGAGTAGGACATAAATAAATAGACCGTCAAGAAGCGAAGAAAATTATAAGTATCGATATTGTTTGTTAGTATTGAAAGTTTTCAGGTGGATTACTCAGGAATGTTTCATGTGGATATGATTTGTTGAACTCTCGATGCAACAAAGAAAATGTATTATAACAATACTTTGTATCGAGGAGATTATTTGCTTGCTTAAAATATCATGTAGAATTTCGAAGACTTGCTACAGTAAAATGCTGTTATTTTGCTTTTCATGAAAGTTTCCATACTAAAATTAACCTAAGTGCCTTCTAATAGCCACGTTTTCGATTTTGGGTTGCGTTTGGTGAGATATTACTATAAACCATGCTATTGTGTCTTCCATACGACTATAAATTACGTTTACAAAGCATTAGTTATTAAATGTAAAGGGTAGACCATGGTGGTATATATCTTTAGGTGATTACACTTGCGTATCCACAATGCTATTTTTGTGGTCACTTAATGCACGCATTGACGAATCCCCAGGTCGCGACGTGAGTGAAATCACGTGCGAAGTCGATAAAGAGTTTTTCCAAAATTCTTTATCGAACTTATCCAGTAAATGTGGTGTACACTTTATTGAAGGCCTGCATTCAGATCGTAGAGCGACTTTGACTTTCCGAATTCGAGCCGTCTGATGGTCCCCAGGCGATCTTGAGTACACGATGTACACCTGCACGTGCCGCATCTTCAGCGACTGTCTTATGCAGTGTTCAACGACACAGAATTCTGGAGTTAAATCACTAAATAAACCCCATGGTAGCCTACGAGCTAGAGTTTTTATGGAAAATATAAATGCTTTTACTTGCAAAAAATTTTAAAATAAAAACTTAAGAAAGAGGAAAAAGGACTCAAATACTGCGTTTCCATCATCTGAAGCTGATCGAGGCTTACGGGGAAGTTTGTAGTTTAGAACGGTTGCATTGTTTACAATGTGTGATAAAACCCTTTTCAAGAATTCCATTGAAAGCAACTCCTAGACCCAAAACGGGTTTCCCCTTTTTAAAACCACTAGGGGTGATCATCGGCGTACCAAAAGGCTTTTTTAATCGTCTGTTTTTGTTGTGAAATCTTCTACCAAAAGATTCAAAATTGACAATTTTTTAACTAGGTATTAAAAATTTTATATAACAAATTAAAAAAAAAAATTTTTCGTTTTATTGCAAGTGTTTTTTTTTATGTTTTTTTAATTTATGTTTGTTTTTCTGATATGTTAATTTTAACATGATACTACGTTCTTTTGTAATGTTTTTGGATATTTGTTACA
>JAMZAV010004870.1:0-48719 GCA_024449915.1 Sweltsa coloradensis
GTTTGGCAAAAAGTCAACCAAAAAAGCTTATCCATCAACGCGACTGGAAAAAGCGTTCGCTAAGCGGCCTAGTTATATACATTTAAATGAGCATATAAATCCCCTTTTTGTCACGTACTTTAGTTTTCTGTTGGTGCAACGTGCTTCATTACACAATCTCTTTGAAGTGAAATTATTTGTATATCGGTTCAGTTTTCAGCTCAGTGTAATCCCATGTAACGTTTTAAAAATAATGTGTTGAATCACGGTTGTTATAAAATCACATCCAAAATATCAGCTGCTGCAGTAAAATTATGAAGAAATTGTTCGACACAATAAAACAATAAAAAAACGAAACAATATTTAATCAAATAGCTAGCAAATAATCACTGTCCACTTCCCTCATTCTTCTCACACAATAATGTACATTCATGATGATAGTTAAAATGATTTCGGCTTAATATACAATGTACTTTAGTGGCAGCCCAGGTAAGGAGTTGCGTACGACAAATAAAGATTTCACCTTGTTAATTATTCTCATTAAAAGAGGGAGCAAAAAACGGTAATAACCTCATTCGCGATTTTTTAAATGGCCATTATATTGTATAAGATGTAATATTGTCGACAAATTACGTCATTTACAGATGGAAAATACCCATTTTGAAAACGCGAATTTTGCGAAAACTCACGTATTGCGTGAAATAATGAACAAAATTGTATGGAACTTGTCAAAACGCGATTTTTTTATTACACAAAATGCGAGAGATGATGTAGGTGCCGGTCCAGAATTTAGAGGATTTTTGGTGAAGGTGCCGGTCCAGAACGAACATTACGCGTTCGGCAGGCGGTACCATCGTTTTTTGACGTGGAGAAGTCATCACGGGCTCCGCGGAAATAGAACGGCAAAATAACGGCGCGTATCAAGGACTCCACGGAAAAAAAAACAAAATAACGGAACATTCAAATATTTGTTTTTCTTGGGAATTGATTCTTAATAGATTTTAAGGTCACAATGATCAATTCTTACTTTTTGGAATCGATATTATCCCTACTTAATACGGCGTTTTGCGTAGGGGTCTCCCTTGTAAATTTGTAAAAAAAAAAAGAAAGAAACAGATTGTAACGTTTTTGACAAAAAAAATTGCAATCGCTACAAACGCGAAATTTAGGTGACGAATTTTTATATCACTATTTGCCATTACTTCTAGTCATTATGTATAAAAGGCAACTTTCATGAAGAATAGATTCTCAAAATAATAATAGAGACTATGACTATGATTAATGACCTTGTGTTAAGATTTCTTGAAGGTACTGTCAGTCTTCTGGTATATTTAATGTCAATACCAATTTTTATACTACAACAATATTCATGGATACTCGATTTCAATCTTACGGAAATATGGTACATTCTGAATAAAATGAAATGCAATTTCAATATTTGTTTATATTTACTACATATAAATGTTTATTTAATTTGTGTAATCATCATATTTAAAATTAGTTTATTGTTTTATTTACTGCAGGGTTTGATGAGGTCATACATAATGCCAAATGCATCATGTGGTTTGACCATGGACTTAAAATAGTAACTGGCGTTTGGACACTAGACTGGTAAAGTTGAGTTTACGTCAAACAACTACATTGACGTTTTCCTAGAACATACCCCAATCTTTAACAAGAGGGTTCAATTCCAGCGAAACATCGATTCTTTGTCTTTACTTTTTATCTTCTTTTATAAGTCTTGCAGAGTCTAATCTAGAATTCTAAACATGATACATGTAAGATGATGAGGGAACCTTTTTTGACGTTCAGGTCTGCCCCCAAATACCCGACCCGACTCTAAATTTCGGGTACCCGCACACCAGTATTATATTTAAGTCCAAAGCATACTCGCAGAGTAAAGCAGGGGACATGAACAAAGAATTTCGTATTTTCATTAAAAGCATGACACGCTTGGTACAACCGTACAGGCCATTCTTCCTCTGTATATACAGAGGCTGCAGCCTGCAAGCATCGGCTATAATATTTATTTCTTTCTTTAACGTATTTCCTTTTCTGGCTAAAGCCATGATAAGCCTACATCTAAACTAGGAAAACGCTAAAGTCCCGCCGCGTTGATGGATGAGCTTTTTTTAAGTTTTTAGTTTGCGTGGGATATCTTTACTTTTACAAGTGTTTTGCTTTACTGCCTATGCATTGTAGGTGATTGTTGCCAAGTTTCTATTGTTAGGGCCCTAGGCCTACTTGTCAAATGTTATTATTTACCGTAAAAAACTTACATTAAAATCTTTATTTCTATGGATTCTGGCTAACTTTTCCAACTTTTTCTTTCAAAAGGTACTACATCACCATAACCTTAATGTCCATGTATAAAATGAACGTTGTAGCCCCACCCTTTTGGTCATAATCGGCCCAAATGGCACGAAAATATCGCACTAAACCGTAAAAAACTTATATGTCAAAAGCATTCTTATATGGATTATGGGTAACTTTTACAACGTTTTCATTCAAAAAGTACAACATCCACATTACCTTAATGTCCATGTATAATATGAACATTGTAGCCCCACCCGTTTGGTCAGAATCGGCCCAAATGTCACGAAAATATCGCACTAAAAATTGAAAAAAATCGTAAAAGTACGATATTCATGAGAAATATTTCTTCGATTGTACCGAAAAACAATACAACTCTAAGTTTAGAGATTTCGAAGGTCCCCTACAATTTTCATCAAGATCGCTTATGTCGTTTGCCCGGAATCCTGCTAACAAACAGACAAAAATACAAAAAAAAAAAACAAAAAAAACAAAAAAACATTGGAGCTAAATTTTTTGGGGGTCCGTGAAATTGAAGTCTTCGCTTCGCTCATCCAATAATTTACAGAACTATTAATAGTCAATGATAGGAGTTGTAATAAAAGTATTCCCCGTCTGGGGATCGAACCTGGAACCTCTGGCTTAACGTGCCATATCTCTGCCAATTAAGCTACCGAGAAATGAGACACATCTTCATCAAACTGCTATTTGTTATGACTGTTGACATCCATGATAATAAGCAAACAGAAGACTGCAATGTAGCTGTCATTACTGAAAGAACACATGGAAAAACCCAATCACTTCTCATTTCCCATGAGTTGGGTAGTATGAACATGGAGTTATAAATAGTACTCCATGGTATGAATATACGGTTTTTAAGAAAAAGCCCGCTTTGAGGACATGATTAGTAAATGATAGCATGTTGTAATAAAAGTATGCCCCGACTGGGGATCGAACCCAGAACCTATGGCTTAACGCGCCATAGCTGCTTAAAAACCGTATATTCATACTACACAACTCATGGGAGATGAGAAGTGACTGGATTTTTCCATGTGTTTCTTTCAGCAATGACAGCTACATTGCAGTCTTCTGTTCGATTATTATCAGGGATGTCAACAGTCCACAACAAATAGCAGTTTAATGATAATTTAGTTTAATGATGATGATGACGCGTCAACTAACAACATGACTGCCAGTCGAAGGAAGAGATCCGTGCAGACTCGTCGCGGTGACCCTGGATGATGGGGGATGTTATTCCCTCGAAACGTCGGGTGAGGTTGGGTAAGTCTAAACCACCTACTCAATTTTTATCGTGTGACACAACCCAGAAAAACGTGAATTCTAACATTACATATGTCCGCGAAAATCTTAAACTTATATATTATATATATATATATATGTTGTAATTGTCTTCCGGACATTCCGCCGCTTGTTTGATATATATATGGATTGTTGTAGGTTTTCGCGGCCCGTCATAGGATAAAAACAAGGATCTTGGGTAAAACCCCGTCGAAAATAAGATGAACCAGGGCAGAACCTGGGCGTCCACCGACGTTTCGTCTGTACTACGTCAGACATTCTCAAGGTTGACTGTGACTCTACGGAGGTTGAGTCACAGTGGTTGGCAAGCACGCAGCGCCCGCCTTATATAGCCTCGGCTGAAGGTGCGGGGCGGCGAGGTTATATAGAAAATAGGTGCGGGGCGGCGATGTCATATCGAAAAAATATATACGGATGGTGGCAATAGTGAAACAAAAAAGCTCCCGCTTACTGTAGTGAAACCTTTTTAGCCCGGCTTCTTGTCATAGGGCCTGATTGGTTTGTCTTTTGAAATGTTATTCGTGTTTAGAATTATGGAATCTGAAATTTGCACCACCTCCGAGGGATGTGGCTGAATAGGTCTACGGACTACATTTCGAGGCAATGAGTGCAGGTTTCCAAGCAAGAGGGAGGCTCTGGCTATCATCTCTTTTGTTCATGTTATTCGGCCGTTTCTCAATTTCTACAGATTCACGGATAATACGTGGCTTGAGCTGTTGTACAGGACAAATAGTTTTTGTTTTGTCAAAATCTATCACATGCGAGTAAGCTTTAGCATGTTGAGCCGGGCTGATTTCTTGTCACCTGCTTTCACAGCATTAGAGTGTTCATTTATCCTCACTGCTATGCGTCTGCCTGTTTGGCCTATGTACGTTTGATCGCAGTCGCCACAGGGAACCTCATAAACCCCTCTTTCTTCCAGATGAACAGAGTCCTTAGCACTTCTCAAAAAGGAGCTGATTTTTTCTGTCAGTGGAGAAAATGGTTTCGATGTTCTTACGATTGAGGATTCTACCTATGACGTCTGTGGTACCCTTGACATATGGAAGAAAAGCTTTAGACCGTGGTTTCTCCTTGTCCTCAGTATCATCCTCAGATTTCTTCAGTTCACGTTTAAACGCTCTGGTTATGTCTCGGTCCAAGTAACCATTGAGTGAGAGAGCTTCACGGAGCTTGTCAAATTCCTCTCTTGAGTGAGATTTGTCAGTAAGGTTCCTGGACCGGGTGACCAGAGTGTTAACCACTGAAAATAACTGTGAAGGAAGGTGGTGGGAAGCAGCATTCAGATACCGGTTGGTGTGGGTGGGTGGGTTTTCTGTAGACTGTGTGTCCCAAACTGCCATCAACATTCTTTATTATCAAGACATCGAGAAAAGCAAGTGAGTGAAATGTGAGTGAGAATGGATACCATTTAGATAGTCAAGAAAATCATTCAGCTTGTCCACACCATGGGGCCAAATGGCATAGATGTCGTCCACATATCGTATCCAAGAAGATGGTTTGTAAGGAGCTGCAGCTAGGGCCTTATTCTCAAAATCTATCATGAATAAGTTGGCAATAGCTGGTGATAGCGGCGAGCCCATTGGAGCTCCCTCCACTTGTTTATAAAACTTGTTTTCATAAATAAAGTATGTAGAAGACATGCAATGCCTTGCTAACTTCATGATGTCCTTCGGTATGCCATAGCTTTCTTCAATAGTAACAAGGGCCTCCTTCACAGGTATGTTAGTAAATAGGGAAACCACATCAAAACTAACCAATATGTCCCCAGGGCGAACCTTCCATTCTTTGATCAGCTGGATCAGGTGAGAGGAGTTTTTTCACATAGGACGCAGCATCCTCCGAGTAAGGTTGGAACCTCTTAGCGACATATCTGGCCAGAGCTTGTGTGGGTGACCCTACTGCGCTCACTATGGGTCGCAAGGGGGCTCCAGGTTTGTGGATTTTGGGCAACCCATACAGTTTTGGAATACGAGAGGACTTCTCCCTAGGAATGAGAAATTTCTGTGCTTCGGGTCAATATTAGAGGAAAGTATAAGGCTCCTAGTTGACTTTTCTAGGTAAGTAGTCGGATCTCTGGGGTAGCCTTATATGCCTTATCTTCAAGAAGGGCTAACATCTTGTCCTTATAATCAGAGCTGTTGAGTATGACGGTGCATTCCCCTTATCTGCTGGCAGAACTATGATTAATAAATTCCAGTCATTTTAAAAATATATGTGATGGCACGATTATTTTCATATTTAGGAAACTACGTTATTATTCAAAAATCCAATCTCTATTTGTTTCAAGTGTCAATGAAACATAATTTTTGAAAGAATAACATTGCGTTCCCAACAATGGACAACTAGTCAAAGGCGGGGCTTAGTTAGTTCCGAAAAATCCAACAGATAGCGCCGCGAACTGTGGGACAAGCTGCAACCTAAGTGTGGTGGCGCAATGGACTTCAACGTGTTTTTACGCCCGTACGGGTGGAAAAAATCCTTGAAAAATATGCTATTTTTTAGAATGGGCTTAGCCAAAGACTATGTAGATCAAGAAGGAAGCCAGCTGCTTTTTAGGGAAGGCTGTTGTATTCTCCTATGTTATGTCCTAGAGGATGTGTGGACTTCGGAAAACGGTGGCCATCATAGTCCCTATACCTTTGGTTTAGAATGATTATAAACCCAAAGCCTTTACTCTAGAAAGCATTTGTTAAAGTTTAGCCTCAGGTTTAGGCCAACAATTTATTATTCCTCAGTTCACAAGATCATATCGTCAAAAGTAGACCTGGGTTTAACTCTAGGGGTAGGCGAAGGCCTAGGTTCTAATCCTAGGCCTACACGGCTAGGACTAGACACACCTCTTTGCTTAGATTTAGGCCTAGAAATGAACCCCTCTTTATAGTTTATTCACAGTTAAGGCCTTTAACCTTGGAAGCTGTTGTCGGTAAAATCATGGAACGAGTTGTCAACAACAGAATCATGGCACACTTGTACAACATGGGGGCGATTAACTCACAGCAACACGGGTTTTCTCCCGCGTAGATCATGCGTCACCATGCTCACTGGGGCTATAGACGACTGGCAACAAGCGCTGGATGCAGTGGCGGGTACGCGGATCGACGTCATCTCTCTGGACTGGGCGAAGGCGTTCGACAGGGTCCCTCATCGACGGCTACTTGCCAAGCTCCAGCGTTATAACATCTCCGGCCAGGTCGTCGAGTGGATCAGCAGTTTCCTAGTGGGTCGCAGTATGCGTGTGATCTATGACGGTGCGTGCTCTAGCGTGTGTGGTGTTCCGTCTGGGGTACCCCAAGGGTCAGTCCTAGGGCCCCTATTGTTTAACATCTACATGATGGACCTACCACAATGCACCAACTCGAGCATCCGCCAATACGCTGACGATTGCACAATGTACAGAGTCATAAAATCAAAACAAGATGAAGAAACCCTACAAGCCGACTTAGGGAACATTGAAATGTGGTGTGAAATCAACGATATGGCATTAAATCACAGTAAGTCCAGCCACATGTCAATTACAACTGCCAGGAAGTCTAGGTTGAGCTGTTCTTACGTGATAAATGGAAACGTTATCCGCACTGTTTCAGAGATGAAAATCCTGGGTGTAACAGTTGCGAAGGACCTCAAATGGAACATTCAAACAGAGATTGTGAGAAATAAAGCAGCCAAACTCCTAGGATTTTTATCTAGAACTCTACATAATGCTCGACCTAGTGTTAAAAGAACTGTATATATAAGTTTGATCAAATCTGTAATTACGTACGGTTGCCCTGCATGGCATCCGACCACACAGGTAAACATAACAAAGCTTGAATCAATACAGAACAGGGCAACGAGATTCATAACGAATAGAAAGGACTGTGGACGCTCTGAGCGGCTAGAATTGTGCAATATACTGTCGATTGATAACTCTCTTAGAGAAATTGATGTTATGTATCTAAAAAAATGTTCCTAAACATCGTGGATTTAGACCCATTGACCAGAGTGCAGCTCAGGTATAGATCTGTCCGGTACGACAAAGGAGTCACTTTGTATCCACCATTCGCGCGGACAGAACAATACAAGAGAGGGTTCTTTTGTCGCGCAATTGCCTCGCTTAACGCTTTAGAGCAAAATACTAGGCAATTGAGCGACATTAAAACTTTTGGAACCAACTTGAGATGTGGCCTACTCGAAAGTCAAGCAGCTTGACCATAGACTCGAATGTAAATAAACAACACAATCTGAACTCGTCACAGACATGCATATTGCATACACACGCACACTCTTTCATACTCACACTCGAACTCGCACTCGCACTCACACTCACACTCACACACACTCACACTCACACTCACACTCTCACACTCACACTCATACACTCACACTCACACTCACATGCTCACGCTCACTCACACTCTCACAAACGCACCCCCACGCACTCATGTACCACACTCTCCTCACAGCCTCCCCACAAATCTTAATAACACTTATGTCATCCATTATTTTATTTTTTCACGCCACCTCCAGTAGCTTTAATATCTGTACATAACATATTACGTATAAATAGCATTACTTTAGGTTTAGACAGTAGTTAAGATTATATTTAGATCATACACTGGTGGTAAGGCACATGTTGTTATGGGGCCTTGCTCTACTCTTGCCACCAGCAATGTGCTTGTATTACTGTAATTCAATCATGTTGAAAATAAATAATAATAATAATAAGCTTTAGACCTAGGCCTACCTTAAAGCAAAATCAAGGCTATACTGTTAGTTTTAACCTACCAATAAGCAGAGGCTAGCCTAGGTGTTATTTTCCTTTCCATATGGGCCTACCCTAACTACTCGATGTAGGCCTACTTTTATTATCTTAGGGGTCACTGTGTTATGTAAACATAAAACTAACTATGTATGCAATACTTAATAGAAATAAAGCAACATTCTATTCTATTCTAGCTAGGTCAAGGCCCTACACCTTAACAAAAGTAGCCTGTCTAGTGCTTAGGCCTCTCTCTTGTGCAGAATTATAAGCCCGCGTCAAACAGGTCTACTCATTAGCCTGTCAACTATAAGCATTAAGTTTAGAATGAAGATAGTTGGCCAGTCCGGGAAATAAAAAAATGGGTAAATACATGGGCAGGGCTCCATCTCGCAAACACTTTAGTTTGCCATGAGGAATTTGCTTGTAATCGGAATCCACGAAATGCAAAGAACATTATAGGCCTACAAGCATAGTATCACATGTTTTCGTAAAACATTTCTTATCTATCTGATTTTAACTTCCCACGTCTTATTTCTTAACTTGATATCCTTCGGAAACGAGTGTAAAGACACCCCTCCTATTTTAGCTCTTGACGAACATCGTGAAACAACATAATATTGAACCATTTCAATCCAGCAATCCAGTCTTTAGTGTGGTACAGTAGGGCTGTCAGTTAAAATCGTCCCACAGTACGGCCATCTTTGATCACATGTTTGAGTCGTGACGTCAAGGGGCGGAGTTAGACTACTCGTCCATTATTCCAACATCGTGACCGAAACATTTTTCCTTAATGCGACATTTGGTCGATTTATGTTATTGTAAATTATCCCTTAATTTTCATTTAAAAGAATGTAAAATAGCATTGTGCTATTTGATTGATGTATCTGTAGATTAGGTACATCGTAAAATCAAATATTAATTTGTTAACACTTGCACAATCTCGTCTTACAGGCTTGTTAACACTTGTACTATCTCGTCTTACAGGCTCACCCCAAGTACGAGTTCCAGTACGGAGTGAAGGACGCCCACACTGGCGACATCAAGGAACAGCATGAGGTGAGTAGGAACAATAAAGTTCATGTTTAAAAAACATCAATTTCACTTTATTTTAAAGAAAAAGAAAAGATGGTTTCATTACTTAAAACATGACAAATATATCATGTTAAGAGGGTTGCTGACCTTGGCCCAACTCAAATTCGCGCGCTCAGGTGTTGACGATTGGAGGTGGACGGTTGGAAATCGTTACCAAATTTTGGATGAATGTTAATAGAGTTTCTTTATATTGATATCCACACTTGTTTGATAAGAATAAGCCTTAAAAATAAATGCGAGAGGGAAGTCCTAACGTCAAAATATCGAAAACAAAAAGATGGATTTCAATTCTGGAAATTCCCACCAAACCGTATATCTTACGATTAAAACCAAATAACCGTGCGCGTTCACATTGATTTAAACGTTGATATTCAGTATGAATCCTCGAAGTTCACCAAAATTGAGTAAATTATTATGAAGTTTTTACGAATTTTTTCCAAAACCAAGAGATTAATAAAAACAAAACGCGTACTGGATCTCATAGATTGATTCTTTAAACGTTGATGTTAACATGATATCGATGTTGTTAGCCGTTTACTCGAAAAAACCTGAAAGCTGAGGGTCTAAATGCGTCTCTACGCCAGCCTCAGCGAACCCTCTTAAGATTTAGTTACATTAGCAGAATAAAGAAGCAGACGCGCGAAGACAAGGTTTATAATAGAAACATATTATAACGATTCGATTTTGCATAATATGATTTAATCACACAACTGAATAAGAATTATTGTTTATTAATATGCCTTCAATAAAGATGTTGATATAGCAACAATGGCTAAAGGATTAATGCTTGACCCCAAGACAACGTAATTTTTTGCCTAGTTGCATCTTTAAAAACGTCTTTAGATGTATTTTTGAAATACATTTGAAATAAATGTGATAAGTTGGTTTCCATTAAAGGGGCTAAAAAACCCAAAAATTATTTTTACCACGTGATCTATAGCACAATACTACACTTAAATGACCGTTTAAAAAATTATATCTTGTAACTGTGATTTAACACGAATATTTTAATTTTTTTGATCCAGAAATTGGCGAAATTTGGTGTTTTGGAAGATTTCCTAAATCGGCTTTACCTGCTTCTTTTTTCGTCCACATAGATACTAGAGCATAGTACGAATCTAAAATGCCTCTTTATAACATCGTGTCTTGAAACTGTGCACAAATATACACTCAAATGTGCAAAAATATGCATTCCAAAATCACACCCCATCTTGGTAATCAGCATATTTTGACCGAACCACTTGCCCAAATTACGAAACAAAATAAATTAATTTAGAGAAAAAGCTTTCGAGTACGTCAATAATGACCAGTATTTTTTTGGATCAAAATCCTCCAAGGTCACGGGGCATAAAGATCGTTCCCATGTTATTTCTTATAAGAGAGTTTTGCCGATGGGACCTAGCTCGAAAAATGACACGTTTGACATTTTTTGGGAGGTCATGGTGGCCCCAAAAATTTTTCTGTTAATTGCTAAATTCATTACTAGTTAGTCTGAATGAAATTAATTTTTTGAGTTTAGCGGTTAAATACCCCTTTAAAAGAAACTTCGTTTTGCAAGAACAATAAGATTTAAAAAATGGCCTTTTATTCTTAATTTGTCGATCAATTAAATAGGCCCTAATAGTGATAGGTATCAAAAGCAACCACACACCATAACATATTTTATCTCTTCCTAGTCCCGCGACGGTGACCACGTGCAAGGATTCTACAGCCTGGTCGAGGCCGACGGCACCCGTCGTATTGTCCACTACACCGCTGACGATAAGAACGGATTCAACGCCGTCGTCACCAAGGAGGGACACGCCGCGCACCCTGTCGCCGTTCCCGTGAAGCACGTCCAGCCTGTTGTCCAATATGCGCATGCTCCAGTCGCCATCCACTCTCACCAGCCAGCTGTTGCCTACTCTTCCGTCAACCTCGGTCACAGCCAAGGTCAAGGATACGGACAAGGTCTTGGACAAGGACTTGGATACAACAACCATTATTAAAAACTAATTTGACTATTTTTGACGTCGAATTGATAGTATATTCTTAATCCAAAATCATTCTCTCATCTTTTCTGTTCCCCATGTTCATTCATCGAATTGTTTTTATTGTTAAATAATTTGAAATAAATCTTACATTAAAATATTTATGGTGTTAAACTTATTTCTAATGTAATTAAATGCACAACACCCAATTGTTGTTTAGTGACTTACTTTTAAATCTACATTGTTATAGTTTATAATCATATTAACGAATTGTCTTTGCAGTTGGCTTAACTTCAAACTGACACCCTTGAAACAGATAGGCTAGGTACCCTCTGACCTCGATGAATAGTCCGGATGTTAAGAGACTTGACCTTGCATTTTTTGATACAAGCAAGGCACTTGGCACACGTGTTCTAGGGACCATACCCTACTAATTTTCACTTGGAGCCATCGTGATATCCCGTGCAGGCACCCGTTATTGCATGTTGCCTACCCCTGCTGGTTTGAAGGGTTGATTAGCAAAACAATTTGGTGTTTGGTGATAGAAACTTGAAATTTTTACCAAATAGGGGTAACATTAGGCTTAACATTCTGGCAACGGGGAATTGCGGATTTCTTCATAGTTAAGGGATAATTGGGGTTATAATTTTGGGGGTTGAATATTTCGATTTAAATTTTTATTGATGACACCCTTGGTTTAATGTAGGATTTCTACGTTAAAGTACTTCCCAAAATCTTCAAACAAAATGATGGTGCTAAAAATATGACTAGCAACCCCTAATTTGGTCATAGTTACTGTTGACAGAATGACCTGAGTAATGACCTATTTGAAAAATGGTTAAACATAGTCGTGTGACTACTCTATTTAAAGCTTAGATGAAGTAGAATAATAAGAAATAATTTTAAACATGCCACGTTGACCTGTGACCTTTATCGTCCTTTATTTGACCTTGATAACTGTTTCAGCAGGGATGCATAATGTATACTTATAGAGCACATCCAAATTTATGTGATATATTAACAAGTTAATAAATGTACTCAACATGTTAGTAGGGCCTATATCAATATGATATTAGGCTGCATTGCGAACGCGTTTTACTGTCGCGTTGATGGATGAGCAGTTTTGTACCATTGAACCCTCTTTTACTATACTTTTACTTCGTTGTTTTTCAACGTGTTTATACAAAGAATATATCATTTTAAAAGGAGTACCAAGTTTCTGTTAGATCCTTATGGTAATAAACCATAAAAATAAATAATAGTAATTGCGTTGTTGATGTTGTCCTATTCCAATGGTAAATCGTGGCCAATCAGTGGCTAACTGATCACTAGTTGCTCATCAATGAAGTAAAATTTATCAAGGAATTTGTTCAGGTCCGCTTTTATTGGGGTGAAATGAACGTTCTTTCTTATGATTGAACCAAAATGTGACTAGCTAGAAGTGTACTGTAGTATGACGTTAATACTAGGGAAACGCCAAAGTCGTTGTTAGACGAGTGAGTGAGCCATGTGTTGAGTGCGCCGGAACATTTGCATTTAAGTTTGATTATAATATTCGTATAAATAATAGGGTATTTAAGTTTAGGTCATAGCTTAGGCCATAATGCTCCACTGTAGCCTATGATAGGCTAGGGAGGCCAAAGGTAGGGGGAAGAAAAGGAATGTTACCGGGTACTCAACACATGGCTCACTCACTCGTCTAACAACGACTTTGGCGTTCCCTAGTTTTATAAACAAACAGAAAGCACGCCAATTAATGGCGGCGTAGAATGTGTTTTTGTTTGCAAAAATAACAAATTAAACACGGCCCATACTATGTTTTAATTATTCCTGTTTGATCTTTAATTGTTTGTACCAAGGCAGTGATCAAGATCCACGAATCTCAATGGAGTTTCTACAAACCCTGGATGTAACTATTTTAAGTCCATGCACAAACCAATCGTATCTTCTGTCGCTAAACGCAAATTTGTATAGTATAAAAAATTACAAAAGACATAAAAATTGTATGGGATTATTCATGTACATCGTACTTTATTTCGCATGCCAACCATCTAGGTTAATAATATTAATTACAAATAAATAAATAATTTCTGTAGTGTTTTAACCCTTTATAGGCAGTGGTTTCTATATTTACCACCACCATTCAAAATCTACACAATTAAATCTGACAGTTTTTCATACTTTACACCCGGTCAAAAAGCTGCTTTGTTTTGTTCTGAATTTGTAGAATTTTTCCTTACTAAATTCTAATGATTAGAACGATTTTTGTAATGGATCAAAAATCGAGTTGTGTATAAAAACACAAAAAAACACAAATTTCCGGGATGTCCCGGATATTTTGCTTGCCTGTAGTAGATTCAATTTGAACAAGAAAAAAAATTGGAAAAAAATGAAAAATTGCAAAAAAAAATCTATTTTTTGAAAATATACTCAAAATTTTTTTTTTTTTTTAAATTTGATGCCAATTTGGAATCCAAAACTAGCATTTTTTTCCTAAAAGATCAAGGAAAAAAATCAAAAAAAATTCTAAAATTCAAAAAAAAATCACAAATTTCAAATTGTTTGGGTAGAAAGAAAAATTTTGGGTCCCAACATTATGCCCTATAAAGGGTTAACATTGCAGAAAAGTATAAGAAACATAGCCAGTACGAGAACGAGCCAAGATTGCAAGGTTTACTCAATCTCCGTGCGGAGTTTTGGGTAATCTTGAGCGTGCAAGTTTCGATGCATCTTGGCCAGTGCCGCGCACCTCGACATTCCAAAAATTATAATTCTTCCCGAAAAAACATTGTTGTTAAAATAGAACCTACACATTTAAGCCTATTTATCAATTTATTATTTACCTACCTAAGGTCTCCCTAGCCTATCATAGACTAAAGTAATGCATTATTACCTTACAGTTGACGTGCCCTTATACCAACTCAACTTAAAACCCTATTATCTATACCGATATAATTATCAAACTTAAATGCAAATGTTGCCGTGTACTCAACACATGACTCGCTAGTCGAGTTGGCTAAAGCGCACTTATAGCCGAAATGTGGGAGACGTGGGTTTAATGGTCGGGAAAGATTTTGTAATTTCTGGATTGTATTTTTTAAATTATTTAACATGTTTTGAAATGCATATAACGCAGTGTAGTCCATCATCTGTGACAATACTACGGAAAACATGGCCAGTAGGAAATACGTGAAAATATTGCAAGGTTTACTCAATCTACGAGCGGAATTTGGGGGTACCTTGACGTCCAACATTCGATTAACCTTGGACACGGCATTTCACAGCCAGGTAAATAACAAACAAAATATATTATTTCAAAATGAAAACCATTGTCGTTAAAATAATTCCCATACATTTCAACGAATTTTTCAGTTTTTTATTTCTTGCAGGTTTAAATCGTAACTGATTGTGCTCATTTTGTTAGCAGTTCTCAGTTACCTGGTCACTGATGTCTGTTTAAAATTTCAGCTCGGTCTATTTGGCCGTTCGGCCGTATGAGCCTGGACAGACAGACAGACAGACGGACATTTAACATTTAACATTTAACATTTAACAGAATTAATCACGACCAAGGACCGATCGAGTAGCGTTGTAGACTACGTTCGCTGCGCTCACTCGTCTAATAAACAATAACATAAATAATACAAATCAACAAAAAACAGATGTTTAAATCGCGCACTTTTTGGGACCACTTTCCGAGAGCGCGCACTTTCTCGCTCTCTGGTGGCGCGGCAGTGAGTACATTTGCTAAATATTGTATGGACCACATAAAAAACAAATTTTTCTGCTCTTTAGCACAGCCAGTCGACCTCTGTTTATAAAAGGCCAAAATGACCAGCCTCAAGAGCGATTCTCTCAGTAAATTATGCATAGCTACATGCTGGCATCGATCTGGTGATCTGGCTCCCATTCTTGTTCATGAAAATAAACCAACCTCATCGTCCTTGACTGTATTGGGGGCTTTTGAGATCTTTTTACCAAATTGGATCTAGTGAAATCCCTTTTGAATCCCAGTAAAAAAAGTTCTGTTTTAAATGCACCACCTGTAGCTGCAAAAATACGTGATGGGTTAAGCCCCCCCCCCTTTCCCCGCCCCCCCCCCCCCCCCAAACCCACCCGGGCCACTCAATTACATTCGAAGATTATGTAGACAGGGGTCATTCCTCCCTTCCTCAAGAACGAACTAGCGTCTGTGCTACGCTTAGACATCATCTGGGATAAGTACTACCAATTAGTCTTTAAATATGGTCACGGGAAAACATTTAGGAGACGCGTAACTCCAACTACAAAAATTCCCAAAGGATGGCCAAATTTTCTACGTATTTCAGGCAAAGTTGTTTAGGCTGTTAGCCTCCAGCATATATCAACGTTTAAATGAGGAAGGCAAAGAAGTCCATTAGCACACTTGATACCCTCTTAGTTACTATACCACCTACTCATACTATCACTTTATACAGGATCTCGCAGGCGGGTTGGACCAGTGTAATCACAAGCAGGGAGACACGCGCATAATGGTGCCCTTGCTGCTGTTACTCAGGGCTTACGCGTGTATTGCTACTGAGGGTGCACGTCCTTGCAATCAGCTGTTGTTCCGGAAATAAACTGTCAAAATTATTTTTTAAAAAATATAATAATTATAAAGTCGTTTTAAATTGCTATGAAATTTAACAATTTACAATGGAATGTAAAATATCTAGTGGCCCAAAGACATTCTTTTGTAAACAATGTGGGCGATCATTGTCAAGTAACTATAGATACTTGATGATTGTATGCCTGTATAAGGCTTATATTAAAAACCCTTTTTCAGAAAGCCTTCCAGCAAACTTTTTTAACTTTTTCTTTCAAAGGATCTACAACACTATTACCTTAATGTTCATGTAAAATATGAAAGTTGTAGCTTCACCTGTTTGGTCGAATCGCTGGCAATTGAAACTGACGTATTAGACAGAAGTAGCCAAATAGCATGTAGTAGTAGTAAGTAGTAACTAACATCCTTAAGTGATTTTTTTGTTTCAAGTCATTTTTCACCAAGAAGGAATGCTCGTACCCCAAACAAATTTGGCATGTGTTATCGCTTATCGGGTACCTAAATCCCCTCGATTTTTATAGTTTTCAAATTCACATCACGTTTTATGACGGCTGGGTAACACCTCGAAATCACCCCAACTCTTTCTTGCTGTATAAGGTGCCTGAGTGTGTAGCACAAACCCCGGCTTGGCCCGCGGCGCCCTAACGGGCACCTTGATAATCTACAATGGGTAAATTGTTACTTTAATCTAAAAAGTGTATTACCAAAGCGATCAACCAGGAACTTAGTACTCTTTTTAAATGATATATTCTTTGTATAAAACACGTTTGAAAAACAACGAAGTAAAAGTATAGTAAAAGAGGGTTCAATGGTACAAAACTGCTCATCCATCAACGCGACAGTAAAACGCGTTCGCAATGCAGCCTAATATCATATTGATATAGGCCCTACTAACATGTTGAGTACATTTATTAACTTGTTAATATATCACATAAATTTGGATGTGCTCTTTAAGTATACATTATACATCCCCGCTGAAACAGTTATCAAGGTCAAATAAAGGACGATAAAGGTCACAGGTCAACGTGGCATGTTTAAAATTATTTCTTATTATTCTACTTCATCTAAGCTTTAAATAGAGTAGTCACACGACTATGTTTAACCATTTTTCAAATAGGTCATTACTCAGGTCATTCTGTCAACAGGTAACTATGACCAAATTAGGGGTTGCTAGTCATATTTTATGCACCATCATTTTGTTTGAAGATTTTGGGAAGTACTTTAACGTAGAAATCCTACATTAAACCAAGGGTGTCATCAATAAAAATTTAAATCGAAATATTCAACCCCCAAAATTATAACCCCAATTATCCCTTAACTATGAAGAAATCCGCAATTCCCGTTGCCAGAATGTTAAGCTTAATGTTACCCCTATTGGTAAAATTTCAAGTTTCTATCACCAAACACCAAATTGTTTTGCTAATCAACCCTTCAAACCAGCAGGGGTAGGCAACATGCAATAACGGGTGCCTGCACGGGATATCACGATGGCTCCAAGTGAAAATTAGTAGGTATGGGCCCTAGAACACGTGTGCAAGTGCCTTGCTTGTATCAAAAAATGCAAGGTATGCCCCAAATATATCCCTTAACATCCGGACTAGAACTCTAATAATACGACATCAAGCCATTAACCTGACAATTCCACTTGGTTGTGAACAATCATATTTTGCAATATACACATAATTAAAAAAAATACGTGTATATTGACCTTAAATATCACTTCCGCATCCACCCAAATGGTAGCTCCCCATCATAATATTTCATTCAAACCCTGATTTTTTAAAAATTACTCGCCGAGTGTAAAACGTTTCTAGTGGAAAAAAACGTGCACTGTCATATACGACAATCTCAACTTCGAATGCAACGGACCATAAAATTAATGAATTCATCTTCTTTACCAGTCTGGAGTGTTGTTTTTTTTTATATAAAGATGAATGCTTGAAAATAATTAAGCGATTTTCTAAATGACTATACATGCAATCTTAGTTTCTGATCCACCGTCACACTGAATAAATGTTACACGGGAAAAGAATTACAATTTTTTCATATTTAAAATGTATGAACAATATTATGTAATAAAAACTTGACAATATTGCCTACAATTTGTACGAAAACAAGTGTATTCTTTACTATAAGTAGTATAGAAATACAGCCAAACCTTACACACTCAAAGGAATGAGATCTAAAAAAGGGCCAAGCTCATCTACCCTTCCACATAAACGTACAGTGTCCATAACAGCATCCTCGAAAAGCTTGGCAAAATAGAATTTGCGATTATTAATTTAACGTAATAGTTTATCCAAGTTCTTTTTTTCTAATTAATTTAAACGTAATAACATGCAAATTCTATTTTGCCAAGCTTTTCGAGGATGCTGTTATGGGACACTGTACGTTTATGTGGAAGGGTAGATGAGCTTGGCCCTTTTTTTAGATCTCATTCCTTTTGAGTGTGTAAGGTTTGGCTGTATTTCTACAAGTTTTTGTTATGTGTGTGATCTCATTACTTTTTCAAGTTCCATTACAAAATTATTTGCTAAAATATAATATTTTTATCAAAGTTGATTTAAATTCTATGGTATTAGCAGTAACAATATAGGATGTAAATATCTAGACCCGGATTCATGTACATCCTAGGTATAGGTGGTATAACCATGGTATAACGACGGTATAAGGACTGGACCCCAATTCTTGAGTTCGTGGGAGATGAGTTGAAAACGCAATTTGAAAACGAAGTCGTTTTCGTTTTCGAAGGAATTGGTATTCTTGAACGGTATCGTGGAAAACGTCATGGGTTGTGAGTTGAAAGCAGTGATATTAATTAAACCCCTATAGTAGGCTAGATTAGCAGTCTCCTATACCTCCGCACAGGCGCGAGCGTAGCAAATTGAAGACTCAACCGGCCCATTTCAAGATGGCGATTTGGTGTTTTAATTTATGCTTTTTTAATGCAATAAAGTATTTTACTGGATTGTTTGATATGGTTTTAGCTTGTGCAGCATGGTATTAAACAAAAGAAACAATACGCAGTGATTGCATAAGGGAATTTAGTTAATCATTTGGTGTTAAAGGCTAGTATGCTTACCTGTCAACCTGGCGGCAATCTTGAGAACTATTTGGCCACAAATCGCTCCCATTTGATTAACATGTAAACTGTCATTTTAAGATGGCTTCTAATTGTAACCGGAAGTGGACCACCGACTGCTGGTCTAGCCAATTATATAGGATGTCTATGGTTGAAAGAGTATCACGAAATCCAAACACTTTAAAAAGATTTGCGTATAGCAAAGAGCTCGAAAAAGTTCTATATTTATTCTAGATGGCGTGCCTTCATAAACGCTGGCCAATCGAAAGACAAGTTGTATGAAATGATTTGATTGTTGCAATTATGTAAACAAACAGTTGAGCAAGTTCATATCAAAACTGTTGTGCTGGCATAGGTTGGCTAGGCTTGTCAAACATGTAATGTAAGTATGAATTTTACTAGTCCTATAGCCAAATGGAACTTTAGACCTACACTTTTTGCATTATAAATAATTTTCCACATCTGGGCCTAGGCCAGGGACGGTTTTCTGATTTGTTTTATGAGAGTATAATGACACCTTTTCACGTTCCACACAAAGAAGAAAAATTTTAAATGTCCGCTATTTGTTTACGTATCGCACTTTCCCGCCTAACTCTGCTTATACCGTCAACAAGTGTCAAGTAACTATGGTTACTTGTTGATTGTATGCCAAGTGTTAAGGCTTATTTTAAAACCTTTATTTGGAAGCCTTCCAACAAACTTTTTCAACTTTTTTTTTCAAAAGAGACTATATTTCTATAACCTTAATGTCCATGTAAAATATGAACATTGTAGTCCCACCCGTCTGGTCAGAATCGCGGGCCGACGTATTAGATGTGAGCAGTAGTAGGCAGTAGTAGGCAGTAGTAGGCAGTAGTAGGCAGTAGCTAACATCCTTAAAGTGATTTTGAGCATGTTTCAAGCCATTTTTTTCACCAAGAAGGAATAATCGTACCCCAATAAAATTTGGCATGTGTTGTCAGGTACCTAAATCCCCTCGATTGTGATAGTTTTCAAGTTCACATCACGTTACATGACGGCTGGGTAACACCTCGAAATCACCCCAACTCTGCTTGGTGTATAAGGTGCTTGAGTGTGTAGCGCACCGCGGCTTGGCTGCGGCGCCCTAACGGGCACCTAGATTTTTATGCTATTTTTTAATGCCTTAACAATTAATCTAGATACGCAATAGAGGATCCATACTACATTGTTTCTAAAAGTATTGACATAACACATAAATACGACATGGTTCAATGGAGTGTCCTATGTGTGTATCAAAATAACAGATTTTGTCATCAAATTTATTAGGTTCATAATATGTGGGTGGCAGCCATCTTCTTTAATGACCGCATTGTGTTAGATACTATGACATGGCTCTATCAAAACTCATTTTTCTATGACATGTTCTACGTGTACCAAATTTTAACTTCTGTCGTCAAATTTTAAAAAATTAGTTTGGCGGCCATCTTGAAAAATGGCTGCCATTGGTGCCGTGGGACAATGAGATTGCCATATAGTCAAATAATTTCCCACTTACATGTCGTATTGTGTGCCAAATTTTAGATGTCTCTCATGAAACGCACATTTTGACGTAAATAGTGCACATATATTCAGGACTAATAATATGTAATTCCCTATAAATAACCCCACAATATTCACAAGATGACCCAATTTGAATAAATTAATTGGAAATTTCTCTTAGAATCTAAATATTTTGTCAAGAGGTATTACATGTGTAGTAGAAAGCATAGAAAATGTATGAAACCAATTGCGTGTACTATATGCACACGCCCAAAAGAAGACGGCGTCGTAAAAAAAACTTAGAGCCTGGATGTTAGATATCTACCCAATATTTTTTGTCTTTGAGGTATAACGCATCGAGCATACGTCGGACACTGCTCACCACACAATTGTATTGCTTGTCATGTAGCGTTAGGCTATTTTTATCTACGGAGACAGTCCAGAAAATGAAGTGGATGTATTTTTCCATGCCCTACAACTTTTATTTGAAACAATTTTTCATCGGATCGTTGGTTTTTATTTATTATTTAATTTCTGGATTGTATTAAATAATAACATTTACACCTACGGAAGTGTTTCCCGATTTAATCCTGTCAAATAAGATTTTTTGGAGAAAAAATTGCGATGTCGCTGAATTTCTGCAGAGACCTTCCTTAAAGGATACTTATCAACATACTAAAACTCCCCTACAATCGGACTGGAGCTTCGGCCGCCATATTGGAAAATGGCGGCCAAAAAGTGTTTGTAATCGAATATCGCCAAATTGGTTTGAGATAGACAAAATATCTCAATGGCAAAAATATTCCCCATTTAATTCCCTACAAAACAGGTGTCTCCTATAGTTTTGGTAGGGGCAGAGGTTACGTCACAAAAAATCGTGGTTTATATGTTGTTTATTGGAGTACCAGCTTATGTCCAAATTTTCACGCCCAGCATCAAACAATGCCCAGGAAATCCGTAAGAAATCGATTTAAATACAAAAGAACTTTTGTACGGGGTTCATGAAAGCTTCCATTAGTATTTTAAAAAATCAGTTCTGCGAAATCGGATTTTGCATTTACCCAGAATTTGGGTTTTTCCATTGTTGGCATTTCCTAAAAAAATGCCACATTTGACTCTCCATTATTAAGCACTAAATAGCATTGGAGGAAAAATTCTTTCTACGCACATTGAAATGACTTGAATAATGATCCAATTTCATCCAAAGTTTAAATCCAATATGGCTGCTAATTCCTAATATTCACAATATGAATACTGTTTTCGTGCAGTTTTTACACACTTTTTGTTACATAATTCACTTTGATGTTATGGATATTAGGAATTAGCAGCCAGATTGGATTTAATTTCTGGTTGTAATCGGATAATTATTTGAGTCATTTCAATGTGCGTAGGAAGAATTTTTCCTCCAATGCTATTTAGTGCTTAAAAATCGTCAGTCAAAAAGGGCATTTTTGAGGAAATGCCAACAATGGAAAAACCCAAATTCCGGGTAAATACAAAATCCAATTTCGCAGAACTGATTTTAAAAAAAATACTAATGGAAGCTTTCATGAACCCCGTACAAAAGTCCTTTTGTATTTTAATCGATTTCTTACGGATTAACCGGGCATTGTTTGATGCCGGGCGTGAAAATTTGGAAATAAGCTGGTACTCCAATGAGCAACATATAAACCACGATTTTGTGACGTAACCTCTGCCCCTACCAAAACTATAGAAGACACCTGTTTTGTAGGGAATTAAATGGGAATATTTTTGCTGTTGAGATATTTTGTCTATCTCAAACCAATTCGGAGATATTCGATAACAAACACCTTTTTGCCGCCATTTTCCAATATGGCGGCCGAAGCTCCAGTCCGATTGTAGGGAGTTTTTAGTATGTTAATAAGTATTATATAAGGAAGGTCTCTGCAAAATTCAGCGACATCGCAATTTTTTCCTCCAAACGTCAATATACGATCTTATTTGACAGGATTAATTAACCAAATCGAGAAAAAAAGGTTATTCTTTGTTTTGAGAAAAATGCAAAAACAATCATTCAGATAATTAAAAAAAAAGAGTAAAAATTTGCATCAAGGACCGTAGGTCGGCAGAGAATCAGAGAAGCGCGACAAACGCGTTAATTTTTAAACTGGCCGTTTCTTTACAATCTTTACAAACATTTTAAAACAAATTTGAGCTATTTCGGTCCAATACTTTACTCAATATCGCAAATGTTCCATTCTTTGACAAAACTAAAAAATCTGAAATTTGATTTTCAATATGGCGGAAATCCCGTAACCGTAAGTTTGGAATTTTCATGGGGATGTTCAGGAGACACACCTTCATCGTCCGCGTGTGTGGAACTGTGGGTGAGCTGTGCCCGTGAGTGGGACTAGATATATTTGAACTATTTTCGATTCGATCGACAAAGACTCTTCAATGAGTATTGCCGCTAACCCTGAACTTCACCCTTGCCTCAATAAAACTAGAGGATTAACTAATTAATTAACTATTTTTAGTTTACACTAATCCAACTGATCAGTCCTTCATTTATCTTAATGTTTAAGGTAAGGTAACTTACAAAATAAACTAAAATATAATCGGACTTGACTCACTAACAATGCCACTTGTTCCTCTGGGATAATTCATTACATTGCTATCAGAACAATTCGGCGGCTGGTCACTGATTGTACTAAATTTTCAATGACGTTAATAAACCTCTACTAAAAACACACTGTCATAAACTTCTTTACCGACTGAAGAAATAGCTCAATAGTTTACTGTGTTCTTGCTTAAACTGTACCAGGTTAAAGGTGAAGATAAGACAAATTCATTCATCATTCAGTCTATACAAATTCACAAAATTACTTATAAGAATGAAGAACACTTATGGAATGACAGATCAATTCATGTCACTGCCTTCTTTCTATATCTATCAGTGGAATTTTAATCTAAGTCGATCGATCAGGCAAGATTATAACACCTTAGGTAAACACTCAAATATGTTTTTAATAACCGTACATCAGTCCTATTTAAATCTTGTTATTTTCTCAACTGGAACCTTGAATGCTAAAATTATCTGGTGACCTGGTTAATATTTGCCTTATTGCATTGACTTGATTCGGGAAAGTAACGAGAAATTAGGTTTTCCGACATCATTTTTCTCGTTCTTTGTGCTTGTATTGTTTTGATGGACTTAAGTCCATCAGTTTTGTCTTAGGAGTTTGTAAACGGTGACTTTAGAGCCGTCCTAGCAACGAAGCACATAATAAATTTCAGAGTTGTTCTGAATCGGCCTTGTTGATTCTGCGTTAATTCGCGGTGTGTTCGCACTGTATACCACTGATTGCCATTTCCTATTAAAATATCGATCTTTGGTTGGTTATCGCTCACTCGTCGATTGCGTCGGGGCCTGCAGGGTGGCTTGGTCGCTTTGATTTAACGTCTCCCACCGAAAATCAGTATATAAATGAGTGGGTAGAATCTAAATAAAATGTATTTATTTATTTTATTTATTTATTTGATACACTAGTGGTTGACCAAGTTTCGTGAAATTTCTATATTTAATTGAGATAAAACTGACAATTAATTTCGTTTGGGGTCATAACATTTTGCAATAATCGGTATCATAGTAGAAAAGTGGAAAGATTTTATGACAGTCGGTTAAGCTTTAGGTATTCATAATAATAATTTGTACATAATTCAAAAGTGGTAAAAATTAATTGTAATTATGTAATTAATTACATGTGAAATTAATTAATTTTATATTTTGTTTGCGTATTTAAACCTTTTAAAATAAGCGTTTATTTGATAACAATGTCGACCGTGTCATCTTTATGTTCAAAATATTATGTTTGTGTTGATTAATTTATTATTTAATTAATTCAATTAATAAGGAAGTAACAGGTACTTTACTTGAGGCCATGGATTTTTGGATTTAAATAAAATAAAATAAATTTGAAGACCGTGACACAATAACGGATTATTTTATTTTCGTATTGTTTTTCGATAATCCGTCAATTAAGAATAGTTAGTTTAGTTTTATTGCATTTTTACCAGTCCCATGACGAGCCAGGTCGGAAAGTGTACGGTTATGGACAATTCCCTTACCCTCCTTAGCATCCCAGCACGGTTAAACAGATGCCTAGTTAGGCGTACGTAGACCCTCGTTTGGGTGAAAACGTGTTTGCCCATTATATTGATTGGTGTGCATAGATTCTCAGATATACAGACAATAGTGAATACACCAACGACCAACACATACCAACGACTATTTGTTGCAATCCATCCTTACTTGACAGAGATGTAGATCAGCTACAAGTAGCTTGCTTGCGTGCTGCTAGTCACCTAAGCTCTGCCAGGTTTACGGGCATAAGAATTTACCAGAATTGATAGTCAATGGGTAATTGGAGTAGTGGAAAATTTGGGTGTCGTGGGTTGTTGTTTGGCTGCGTTGTTTATTAAAGCTCGTAATTTATAATTTAATTTACCTGCCCATGACAGGACACGTTGATCAGTGTAGGTTTATGAATTATAATCATGTCTTTACTCTCTTTAGCCGATACGTCATGGTTGAACAGTGATATAAGCAGTTATCCAACAATAACAACCAATGTAACATTCAAATTAAATTGTGTAATGCATTATCACCAAAATGAAAATAATAACTTTGTATAAAAATTAAGATGTTGTTGAAGTTCAGGAATCTTTACTCGTGGCAGTCCAAATGGATATTTTAATTTAGGTCTACGGGATACAGATTGATTTTATGATGAGACATTATGTTTAATAAATCAATATGTTTGATATTAAAAGACGAGTGAGCGAAGCGAATGAGGATTTTATAACGCCACTTGATCGGGCCTTCTCGTGATTAATGTGTCTGTCTGTAAAATGTTTGTTTGTTCGGTCCCATACGGCCGAACGGCTAAACAGATTGAGCTGAAATTTTAAACAGACATCCGTGACCAGTGTACTTAGAACTGCTAACAAAATGAGCAATATCCGTTGCGATTTAAACCTACAAGAAATAATAAACTGAAAAATAGGCTTAAATGTGTAGGAATTATTTTAACGACAATGGTTTTTGTTTTTGAAAAAGTCATTTTAATCGAAAACAATTTTCAGGCTGTGACCAAAGTTCCCCTTAATTCCGCTAGGAGATTGAGTAAACCTTGAGCAATCTTGACTTGTATTTCGTACTGACTATGTTTTCCATAGTTTTGCATGCATTTCAAAACATGTTTTATAATTTTTTAAAATACAATCCAGAAATTAAAAAAAATCTTTACCGACCGGGGATCCATAAAATCAATCCATCTTATATTGCCAAAGATAAAAATGTCACAAAATGAGTTCGTTCTGAAATGGTTTGTTGTTCAGAAGCCACTATATATATAACGATCGCTTGATTAGTAGGGTATAATAGTATTATATTATACGTTCATTCACTATGAAGATGTTCGATTATTTTTGTGTGCTGATATTCAGTTTGACTTTTACGTCGATTGCATCAGAGGTGAGTTACTTTATAAACAAAAAACATCTAAACAAAATTATTAAACGTTACCAATCTTATACTCGTGTGTTGTAGTTTGTATTTCGAAGGGAATTTACTCGTACAGAATAATCAATCAACGAGCGTGCAATAAGTAATTTAGTTACCAGGAATACAAAATTTATATCGCCTTTTTGAAACCAATGTAATTTTACCAGAGAAATAAAATTGAGCTAGTTTTAACAAAATATTTCGGCCTAGATCAAAAATCAAAGTGGTTTTTATATTTTGAAAGCTTACTGAAATCATTTTCAAAACAATGTAGGAATAACACGCTTTTCCGACGTATTGACGAAACACTATGTATTCTATGTGTGTACAGGATGTGACCCCAGACGGCTACCACCAGCACCTGGGTCTCAGCTATTACAAGTTCCATGGCGAGCTAGCACCCTCCTGGGATCGAGCCAGGGAGGGGGTGCGTCGAAGAGGGTGGCCACCTGGCAGTACTCAACTCCGAAGAAGAGTCGCAGTTTCTCCAAGGAATATTCACTATTGCCAACGTGACCGGAGGGTCTCACAATCCCAATAACGCATTCATCGGATTCCACGACATGTTCACCGAGGGCCACTACATCACAATCTTTGGTAATTAATTTCGATAACGACTTTATGGTTAGAATTTTCAAAATTTGTATAATATTTTTTTTTGTATTTATTTGTTAAACATCAATCCTATTCAGTTGTAAAACTGATTTACAAAGGAGGACAACTAAATAAATCAAATTACATAGATGCAGACACAACATTGAACTACATTTAAGTAAACATTTGAACTAGTTATATTACAATAACAAAGCGTTAAAACACAACAATTCCACGTACAATAGATATTGAGGCAAAACATATGACATCTAAACTATTAGTGCTATTAGTGAGCGAATCCCCTTATTGCGACACTTTTCTGTTCTTTCGTCCGTCCGTCCGTCTGTGCGAAGGTGAATCTATCACCCGAATTTTTGTTCATTTAAGTTAAGCAAAGTTACGGATATAGTTTATCATAACGATTATCTGAGATTGACAAACTATTTTTTATTTAGTTTTGGGTTAAGTAGTACGCCCAATACAGTTCGATTATAGTGAATTAACTGATTTATACCCCGGACGTATCACTGCTCATATTTTTTTAGTTGAATTGCTCATTTAAGTTGCTATTGGTAAAACATCTAGGTGCCCGTTAGGGCGCCGCAGCCAAGCCGCGGTGAGCTACACACTCGGGCACCTTATACAGCAAGGCAGGTTGGGGTGATTTCGAGGTGTCACCCAGCCGTCATGAAACGTGATGTGAACTTGAAAACTATCAAAATCGAGGGGTTTAGGTACCTGACAACACAATATGCTAAATTTGGTTGGTGTACGAACATTCCTTCTTGGTATAAAAATGACATGGTACATGCTCCAAATCTCTTTGAAGATGTTAGTTTACTACTACTGACTACTGACTACTGGCTACTGTCTAATTCGTCAGTTTCAATTGCCCAGCGATTCTGAGCAAACGGGTGGGACTACAACGTTCATATTTTACATGGGCATTAAGGTAATAGTGATTAGACGAGTGAGCGAAGCGAATGAGGATTCTGTTACGCTCTACTCGATCGGGCCTTGGCCGTGACCATTGTCCAATGTCTGTCGTGTCTGTCTGTCTGTCCAGGCTCATACGGCCCGAACGGCTTAATAGATTGAGCAGAAATTCTAAACAGACATCCGTGACCAGGTAACTGAGAACTGCTAACAAATTGAGCCCATTTGTTGCGATTTAAACTTACAATAAATAAAATCTTAAAAATTTGAACTAAGATTGCACATGTTTCATTTGCAAATACGTATAGAAGGCCAGCCATGGTTATATAAAATAAAATAAATTAAAAACATGATTTCGGTGACGGATAAAAAATCACACAGTCGGTGGTTATCACCACGTGGTTTTGATTTTTGTGTTCCTAAGTGTCAATGTCATGCGATAGAAAGTCTATATTATAGATTAGGCGGACATTTGGCCAGAGATGGCTCGCGCCAAAACGAACTCCAGTTCACAAACGTAAGCCGGAAAGTAGAATATTACTCCTCGAAAATAGAGGCGAGCTCTGGTAGTTGTCGTCGGGGACCTCTCCTCCTCCGCAACGACGACGACCATAACGACACGAACGATGACAAAGACTATGACGACCACGACGTGAGAACCCCTCTTTTCCTTTCACCTACTTGTAGTTGATTCTGTTCTGCATAGGGTTTTTCCTTCCTATATCCCCTAGATTAGAGTTGCGTATTATAACCTAACAGTTGACGCGCCTTTAATCCAAATCAACTTAACCTCAACTATGTCAAGCCTCCTTTCAGTACGAAGACGGCGACAACGACTACACGATTGGTTGACGCCCTCTGAAACCATACTATGAAAACGCCAAAGTCGTTGTTAGACGTGTGAGCAAGCATGTGTTGGCTACTCGGTAACACTAGGGAAACGCCAAAGTCGTTGTTAGACGAGTGAGCAAGCCATGTGTTGAGTACCCGGGAACATCCCCTTTCCTCCACAAAACTAAAGGCTGAATCTAGCTAGCATGGGCACTTTCTCCCCAGTATATTAGGCTAGAGTGGCGCATTAGGCCTTACAGTGTTGACGCGCCCTTATAACAACTAATCTCAAACCCCTCTTATTTATACTCATAATATACTAGGAAAACGCCAAAGTCATTGTTAGACGAGTGAGCAAGCCATGTGTTGAATACTCGGTAATATTAATATATCATGAGTATAAATGAGAGGGGTTTGAGATTAGTTGTAGTAAGGGCGCGTCAACACTGTAAGGCCTAATGCACCACTCTAGCCTAATAACTGTGGAGGAGAAATATGCCCATGCAAGCTAGATTCAGCCTTAGGTTTTGGGGAGGAAAAGGGATGTTTCCGGGTACTCAAACATGGCTTGCTCACTCGTCTAACAACGACTTTGGCGTTTCCCTAGTACAGTTCCTTTTGAAAGAAAAAGTTGAAAAAGTTTGCTGGATAGCTTCCAAATAAAGGGTTTCAATATAATCTTTATACAAGAACATAATCAAAAGTAACTATAGTTACTTGACAATAATCGACTACATTATTTAAAAAAAGCAAGTCTTTAGGCCACTTTACATCCTATTGTTAATTGGTAATTTCCCATAGAAATTAAATCAACTTTGATAAAATTTTTTATATTTTAACAAAAAATTTTGCAAATGAAACTTAAAAAACAGGAATGAGATCACACACATTACAAAAATTTTGTAAAAATACGCCAAACCTTACACACTCAAACGAAATGAATCTAATAGTGCAAGCTCATCTACCCTTCCACATTTGCGCATTCTTAATTCATATAAAAGTACAGTGTCCCGTAACAGCATACCTGAAAAGCTTGTCAAAATAGAATTTGCATGATATTACGTATAAAATTTAAATTTGAAAAAAAGGACTTGGATGAACTATTACGATTTTAAATTAAAAATTGCAAATTCTATTTTTCCAAGCTTTTCAAAGGGTGCTGTTACGGACACTGTACTTTTATGAATAAGAATGCGCAAATGTGGAAGGGTAGATGACTTGGGCCCTTTTTTAGATTCATTTCTTTGAGTGTGTAAGGTTTGGATGTATTTTCTACAAGTTTTTGTTATGTGTGTGTATTCTTGTCTACAAACTGATATACTTTGAACTGATTTCTTCCCAAAAACTTGCATCGTATTATTTTTGTATTCCGTCGGTAAAAAATACAATTATTGTACCTGAAGAAAACAAATTCGCAACATGAAAAATATTAACGAGAAAATTTTAATATCTCATTTGGTAGACATAAGTATCCCACGCATACAAAAACTTGTAAAAAAAACAAACCCAAACCATTTACACACAAAGCTGATATGAAGGGGCAAGCTCATGTACCCTTCCACAAAATTTGCGCATTCTTAATTCATAAACGTACACTGCCTCGTAACTACACCCTTCAAACCTTGGAAAAATAGATTTCAACTATCAATAGAATGTTATAGTTTAGCGATTTAGCGCGGTCGTTTAAACCAGTTTCCTCGAACACTGAAGTTAAACAACAAACGGGGTGAGTAGGTGACCGCTATGCCCTGAAACACACGTATACCGCTGGCTAGAGCAACTTTGTGTGACGGGCTTTCGTTTTCCTGACGTCGTCTGCTCGGCAGTCCGGGGAGTTGAGGGAAACCTATATGACTGTCAAAGTTACCGTCCTTTCGATGGGGCGTAAAGCCCTTTTCCCCTTGGTACTTTCGAAAGAGTAGGGTATGTGCCGGGACCGGGTTTCCCTCCTCCCTTCTCTATTAATTTGCACTAGGGATTACATTATCCTTTGCAAAAGAGACTAATAGACTAAATTATACAGGATCCGCCGGGGTTGTGGATGAGCGTAATTGGTGCATGAGCTGCCATGTGGTTAACGGATTTTCTGTTGTTCGTGGAAAAATCATTTCTTAGTTGAATTTGTTTTAAATTAAATAAAGAAAAATTAACTTTAATTTTAAATTTTTTTAAAATAATTGTAATTTTTAAAAAAGGGAAAAATGTACAAAGGATTTTAAAAGGGAAATAATTTTGATTGCGCTCAAATTTAAATTTATCTATTAATTCAAAACAAATAAGGTTTTCTGTGAAAAAATCATTACAACGGGATAAAATGTAGGTGTTAAAGTCAAAAATTTTTTAAAAAAGAAAAAAAAACCTGTTAAAAATTTCGATTTTATAGTAAAATATTTTTCAATTGCGGCTCAAATTTCACACGAATATCGCAATCATAAAATAAAGGTTCTGAGCAAAAATCATTAAAGTGGGGTTTTAAGCATGTAAGTTTAAAAGTCGGGAAGAAATTTTAAAAAATCGAAAAAAATCGTAAAAATTGCGATTTTCATGAGAATATTTTTTCGGATTGCGCTCAAAAAACGTGGCATTTTCTAAGTAAGAGATTTCGAAAGCCTCCAGAAATTTTATCTAAAATGGAAGTATCGTTTAGCTGGAATCGTGTGGACAAACAGACAAAAAACAAAAAAAAAAAACATTCCGGATTTTTTCCCTCGGTGTAGTTATGGAATCTTCGTTCGCTCGTAACGTCATCCAATAATACAACTTCTAGCTGCCAATTTAAATTTAACGCAATTAATTCACTAAGAAAATAATGTTTTATTATTTTTAGCCTACAAAATTTCCACCCAAACATCCCTTAACTAGAAATCCATGGTTGAATGTGGACTTTTTTTAAATTGTGAAGTAATTTAAGGTATTGAACTCTGCTGTGGCGTATTAAATTTGATTCAAATATAAAAATATTCACAATACCCAACATAATGAGAAAATGGGTAATCAATTTCCATCTTTATGAAAAGCAAAGGAACGTTAAAGTCGGCGCCAGCTTTACACGTCCAGTTTATAAAACTCATCCAACTAATTCTTGTGCAACCAAAACATCTCCACATTATTCAATAACCATCTCTTTCATTAAACGTATTTCTTATTATACATATTAATTCGAATTTACCACTTTCTTATCAAAACCTATGGCTAGCATTTAAAAAAAAAATTTTTTAAAACAACAGTAACTTATATGGGTTTAAATCTCTTCAGCAGCATTTATTCTCAGTCCTGGATGAATAGAGAATAATAATGCTACGGAAGAAAAAAAGCAACGTTGACAATGGACCTTCAAAAAAATATAGGGCTATGCCTAGCTAGCCTACCTTGGACAACATGACAGGTATAGCTAGGGCCTTGCCTATTTCTAAATACTATTAGTACTATTTCTATATCAGGCTGAGTTGGCACTGCTTTATATTTTAGTTCCAACTCGAGTGGGGACGGATATTAGGTCTTCTCCACTACGTCAAACATCCATTAAAATATTAATGGCTATAAAGAACCATCTATCTACCTAACGTTGCAGTGTTGTGCCGTTTCTAGATAAAGTTATCTAGAAATAATCTAGATAACATTGTGTAATCTATTATCTTAGCTAAATAACATGATTGTCAAAGTATCTATTTTCTTATCTCAGATGGTATTTTCTTGTTATCTTTTATCTGAATCTTCACATTAGATAACAGAAACAAAAAATCAGAATCAAGTATCAATTAATGCTAACACGTCGTCTAAAATAGTGATTTTTTAATCATGATTTTCAATGGGAATTAAGATTGGCCAAAACCTAGATCGCAATTCAATCTGTTAGCTTTTTCCATGTGGTTTTTGTAAGCAAAGAATGTAAATTGTTTTCAATTGGGAC
This sequence comes from Sweltsa coloradensis, assembly GCA_024449915.1. Classification (NCBI taxonomy): domain Eukaryota; kingdom Metazoa; phylum Arthropoda; class Insecta; order Plecoptera; family Chloroperlidae; genus Sweltsa; species Sweltsa coloradensis. Next base: position 32,387 of record JAMZAV010004870.1, read on the forward strand.
TTAATGAATACTAGGCCGCTAGCTTCGCGAACGCTTTTTTCAGTCGCATTGATAGGTGAGCTTTTTGTAAGTTTTTTAGTATGCGTGGGATAACAATAAAATGCAAAATATTTCGAGGCCCAAAGACTTGTTTTCTGTAAGCATGGGTAGGTAAATATTGTCAAGTTTCCATAGTTACTTGATATTACTTGTAATCATACACCTATAAAAGGCTGTTATTAAAACCTTGATTTCGATGAATTTTGGCAACTTTTCAACTTTTTCTTTCAAAAGGCAAACAATCACTATAATTTTAATGTTCATGTTGAATATACACGTTGTAGCCCATCCGTTTGGTCAGAATCGTCCCAAACAATCACGAAAATATTGTTTTTTGTTTGTTTTTTTTTTTAATCGTAAAAAGTAGTATTTCTATGCGAAATACTTCTTAAATGTCCCTTAAATCATAATATAAAATTTTAAAGATTTAAAACGTTCCCATAAAGTTTCATCAAGATCGGAGTAGTCGTTTACTCGGTGGCGAGCCAAATATCACGAAAATATCGCATCAAAAATCATAAAAAATCGTAAAAAGTACGATATTCATGAGAATTATTTCTTCGATTGTACCCAAAAACGTGGCAAGTCTAAGTTCAGAAATTTCGAAGGTCCTCTCCAATTTTCATAAAGATCGCATATGCCGTTTGGCCGGTAGAGCTCAAACAAACAGACCGAAAAACAAACAAAAATACACCCGAGCTAATTTTTGGGGGGTTAGTGAAATTGAAGTCTTTGCTTCGCTCATTCAAAACGTTTGTCTTCCCCTTTGCAATGTCTCGTTTAACTTGACCAGGGAAAAGTTTTTTTTTATTTCAACTTTTAAAATAACTTAATACGAACGTAAGCTTATTTCGTGAAACTTGAAACTTTTCAAAAGTTGGCCTACAAGCTAACAAACATGAACTTTCTGAAAGTTCAATATCGTTTATATTTGAATAGCAAACTAAGCTTAAAAAAGGCTCATTTAAAAAATAATATCCCAAACATTAAAATCAAACTATCCTTCCCTGTTCCATTTAAGCCTCAAAATAATGCAACTGGTAAAACATTTTTGTTAGCATTGTAATTCCTTATTGTGTGTACCGTATCTATGTAGGGTAAAAACATTCTATCATATTGCTGTTGCATGCCTTTTCAGCCAGGTAAGTAGGACTAGCCTCTCTTCTAATAAAATGGGTTGTTTTGTTTCTAAACCAAACCTTACGAGTTTAACATACTACTGGACTTGAAGGTCAAAATAAAAATACTATAGGCCTTTATTAACATTAGACCTAGACAAGAACCCTGAAACGTACTACGGAAAATTTAATTGGGTCTAAGCCGATTTTGTTTGCTAAAGTATCTATTATCTAGATACATTGCCAGTATATGTATCTATATCTAGATACAATTCAAGTCCGTTATCTATTTTCTGTATCTAGATACTTTTTTAGGAAGAGTATCTTATCTTTATCTAGATAATATTTTTGGTTATCTGGCACAACACTGCTAACGTGTATAACAATCTTACTTCTGTCTTGATGTAAAATATGCCAAGTTATTTAAATATAGGATAGTTGTCACTTGTGTATGAACGGCTATGAACAGCTGTTCTTTGATATCTTTTGAATCAAACCGCACGTAAACATCAAATATGTCCCACTGTGCCCCCAATGCACTGCGCGACGTAGTGAGCTATCCCGAATATTTTCCACGACACACCTGCGCCTCCAGTACGACAGTACTTTAAACTCCATGGAATGACAAAGTATGACCTGGTTGTCTTACAGATCAGCCCCTTAGTTCAACCGGCTTCACTCGCTGGGCGCCAGGCCAGCCCGACGACACCTCGGGTAATGAAGACTGCGGTGCAATCCGTAAGAGCGACGGATTGTTAAACGACATTAACTGTAACGCAACCTTAGCTTTCATCTGCGAGCGAGTTTAAGAGGGTGATGGAACAGAGTAGAGAAAATACAAAGGAGAAAATGTGGTCATCTCCTTTTCTATAAGCTGATCAAGTTTTCATCCAAAATGTGTTATCAGTTACTGTTTGATTAGTTCAATGCGCTCTCGCGCCATCTTGTAGTTGTAGTTCTTGTATTGTTTATAGACACCGGCTTCTCTCTCTCTATGACCATGGTTATATATGGACAAATTAACATTTCTGGTTTAGAATCGTAGACGTTTTCGTGTTTCATTCCTGTTAATCCCTAATCATCCAAGCCAGGCTAGCTACTAGCGAGTAAAATATGGTTTTAACGGAAAACTTGTTAAATAGTGCTTATTTTAAGAGTAGGAGTGATTTATTACATAACCTGTTTGAAACATGCATGTAGTTACTACTTTAAAAAAACAAAAATAAATAAATAAATAAATCAAGAGAATTATAATTCAATACATAAAGTGGAGGGAAAAAACCACGTTGTGTCAACTCATAAAACAACCTCTAACAATCATCACTTTCAAACCTCAAGAGTGGTTGCAATGGATGAAAAGGTACAACAGATTCAGGTCTACATCTGGAATCGATCTTCAATCCAATAAAGACAGGTAGATAACCTAATAAATTGCATGGGGGAAAAGGCTGAAGAGATTCAAGATTCATTTAAGTTGTATGAAACTGATGTCTACACAGTGGAGGTTAAAGAATTTAAATTTTAATTTTTGCCTCAAAGGAATATAATATATGAAAGGGCATGTTTTCTCAGAAGAAAACAGCTAGCAGGGGAGACAGTTGATATGTTTATAACAGCTACAACACACTGTCATGTACATGTCAATGGGGTGACCTGACTAGCGGCATGATGCTCATTAGTATTAATATTAGTCGTTTAAGGGCGCTTGATTGGCTAAGATTATTTGCGCTTACATATAAAACAATTTCTATAAGTGTGAGTTACCACCATTTGTACTTCTTTCCAACGGGAGGAACGTAATGAGTGACGCGAGGGGACAAGGGTTGGACAGCCTGTGCTGGTCAGAACCAGCCTCAAGCATATAGGGCGGGCAATTGGGGTTCCCTCAAGTCGTGGTCGTCTTCGTAAGTGTCATCATCCGTCCGTGTTTCATTGTCGTCGTCGTCGTCGTCGAGGAGGTAGTCAAAGGGAAGAGAAAGTTTCCCGATGACGGCCCAGAGCTCGCCATTCAGAGAGTGATACTCCCTTACTCACGGGCCAATCCACGAGAAGGTTGCAAATTGGAATTTGATGCCCCATGATGCTCATGAAACCTCATTATTGGCATTAGTGTCCAAAAGCTCAGCAAAAACTAACATACAAAAAGGTCCTTCTTCAAACAAGACAATCGGAAGAGATTGCACGGAAACGAACAGTTTTGCACAATGACGTAAGAAGGCAGACTGTTAATCTAGGCCTAGACGAAGTGTGCCGGAAACGTACTAACGGTGGGCCTAAATCACTAGCTCAAGCCAAGCAAAAGAAAAACAAGAGGTCGCGCCAGCGACCTCTTGTCTCTTGTCTTGTTGTCCTTGTTGCAGTGCCTTCCCGCGCCGGTCCTTTCCGCCGCATGTTCCTATCTGGGAAAAGCAAAAATTTTAACACCTAGTAGATATAGAAATTTAGGTCTACGTGATACAGATTGATTTTATTACGATACGATATGTTTAACAAATCAATATGTCTGATATTATTATAAATAGATTATCGGGACAATCCATCTTATATTAGCAGAGATAAAAGTGTCACAAAATGAGGTCGTTCTGAAGTGGTTTGTTGTTTAGAAGCAACTACATATAAAACTCTTGGTTGATTAGTAGGATATGATAGTTTTATACGTTAATTCACAATGATGATGTTCGGTAACTTTTGTGTACTGATATTCAGCTTGGCTTTCACGTCGATTGCATCAGAGGTGAGTAACCATATAACTAGGAAAACGCTAAAGTCCCGCCGCGTTGATGGATGAGCTTTTTAAAGGTTTTAGTTTGCGTGGGATATCTTTACTTTTGCAAGTGCTTTGTTTGCTGCCTACGCATTGAAGGTGAATTGTTGTCAAGTTTCTTTTGTTTCTTGTCAATTGGTATTATTTACCGTAAAAAAACTTGTATTAAAAAGCTTTATTTCTATGGATTCTGGCTAAATTTTTCCACTTTTTTCTTTCAAAAGGTACTACATAACCATAACCTTAATGTCCATGTATAATATGAACGTTGTAGCCCCACCCGTTTGGTCAGAATTGGCCCAAATGGCACGAAAATATCGCACAAAAAGTCACAAAAAAAAAATTAAAAGCTTTATTTCTCTCGATTTTGGTAAACTTTTTCAACTTTTTCTTTCAGAAAGCAATACATCACCATTACCTTAATGTCCATGTGAAATATGAACGTTGTAGCCCCACCCGTTTGGTCAGAATTGGCCCAAATGGCACGGAAATATCGCACTAAAAATCGAAAAAAATCGTAAAAGTACGATATTCATGAGAAATATTTCTTCGATTGTACCCAAAAACGTGGCAAGTCTAAGTTCAGAGAAAACGAAGGTCGTGTCAAATTTTCATCAAGATCGCATATGCCGTTTGCCCGGTAGAGAGCGAACAAACAGACGGAAAAACAAAAAAAAAAACAAAACAAACAAAAAAAAAAAAAAAAAACGGAGCTAAATTTTTTGGGGGGGTCGGTGAAATTGAAGTCTTCGCTTCGCTCATCCAAAAAAACAATTTAAACGTTACCAAATCTTACCGACAGTGTTGGCTGATTCGGGAGTTCCCGGATTTAAATCCCGTCGAGATCGGCAATCCTCACAGAAGGTTTATTCCGAGGTTTTCCTCAGTCGTTAATGCGAATGCAAGGGATTGAGTCCTCTTAAACTGCCCTCGGACGTCCCTTCACAATTGTCCTATCCCTTACATACATACATAGACACCTGAAGAGGGGCATCAACTGCACCCTGGTAAGGCTTCACACAAAAAATATTATTACTAGGAAAACGCTAAAGTCCCGCCGCGTTGATGGATGAGCGTTTTTGTAAGTTTTTAGTTTGCGTGGGACCACTTTTCCTTTGCAAGTGCTTTGTGAATGCATTGTAGGTGACTGTTGTCAAGTTTCAATTGTTTCTTGTTAGTTGTTATTATAAACCTCAAAAAACACATTTGAAAACCTTTATTTCTATACATTATGGCTAACTTTGTCAACTTTTGCAACTTTTTCTTACAAAAGGTACTACATCACCATAACCGTAATGTCCATGTGAAATATGAACGTTGTTGCCCCACCCTGTTTGGTCAAAATCGGCCTAAATGTGACGAAAATATCGCACTTAAGTAAAAAAACTCATATTAAAACTTTATTTCTATAGATTCTAGCTAACTTTTTCAACTTTTTCTTTCAAAGGTACTACATTACCATAACCTCAATGTCCATGTGAAATATGAACGTTGTAGCCCCACCCGTTTGGTCACAATCGGTCCAAATGCGACGAAAATATCGCACAAAAATCGAAAAAAACTCATATTAAAACCTTTATTTCTATGGATTCTAGATAACTTTCTCAGCTTTTTATTTTAAAAGGTACTTCATCACCATAACCTCAATGTCCATGTGAAATATGAACGTTGTAGCCCCACCCGTTTGGTCAGAATCGGCCCAAATGTGACGAAAATATCGAACTAAAAATCGAAAAACTCATATTAAAACCTTTATTTATATGGGTTCTAGCTAACTTTTCAGCTTTTTGTTTCAAAAGGTACTACATCACCATAATCCTAAAGTTCATGTGAAATATTAACTTTGTAGCCCCACCCGTTTTGGTCAGAATCGACCCAAATGTGACGAAAATATCGCATTAAAATCGAAAAAAATCGTAAAAGTACGATATTCATGAGAAATATTTCTTCGATTGTCCCCAAAAACGTAGCAAGTCTAAGTTCAGAGAAAACGAAAGTCCCCTCAAATTTTCGTCAAGATCGCATATGCCGTTTGCCCGGTAGAGAGCGAACAAACAGACAGAAAAACAAAAAACAAAAACAAAAAACATTGGAGCTAAATTTTTTGGGGGTCAGTGAAATTGAAGTCTTCGCTTCGCTCGCTACGCTCGCTACGCTCATCCAATAATTATTATACTCGTATGTTGTAGTTTGTATTTCGAAGGAAATTTACTCATGTAAATTATAAGACATAAATAAAAAACACAAAATATATACAGAGTTATCAATCAGCGAGCGTTCAAATAAGTAATTTAGTTACCAGGAAATACAATTATTTATATCGCCTTTTTTAAACCAATGTTATTTAACCAAAGAAATTAAATTGAACCAGGTTTAACAAAATATTATAGACCTAGATCAAAAATCTAATTTTTTATATTTTGAAAGCGTACTGAAATCATTTTCAAAACAATCTAGGTATAACACGCTTTCCCCCCATATTGCAGAAATGAAACACTATGTTTTCTGTGTGTGTACAGGACGTGACCCCAGACGGCTACCACCAGCTACTGGGTCTCAACTATTACAAGTTTCATGGCGAGGCAGCACCCTCCTGGGAACGAGCCAGGGAGGTGTGCGTCGAAGAGGGTGCCCACCTAGCAGTACTCAACTCCGAAGAAGAGGCTCAGTTTCTTCAGGGAATGCTGTGGAACATGAGCGCGGGGTCGTATTATACCAATGGTGCATACATCGGATTCCATGACATGTTCGCAGAGGGCGTCTACCTCACAATCTTTGGTAATTAATTTTGATAACGAATTTATGGTAGAATTCTCATAAATTATTGCAGTAAATATTTCTTCCACATGGAATAGATATTGAGGCAAAACATCTAAACATAGACATCTAAACTATTAGTCTTTTAGTGAGCGAATCCAACTTTATTCGACATTTTTCCGTTCTCTCGTCCGTCCATCTATGCGAAAGTGAATCTATCAAAAGAGATTTATTTCCAACGGATATAGTTCATAACGATTATCTGAGATTGACAAAACTATATTTTATTTAGTTTTTGGTTGAGTAGTACGCCCAATTCAGTCCATTATAGTGAATGCACTAACGTATACCCCGGACATATCTTTGCTCATATTTGTTTAGTTGAATTGCGGATTTTGGTTGCTATTAGTAACACATATTCTAATCAACAAACTGATATACTTTGATCTAATTTCTTCACAATATTTTGCAACGTATTATTTTTTTATTCAGCCAGTACTAGTTCAATCATTGTACCGGGTGAAGACAAAATTCGCAGCACGCAAAATATTTACGAGAAAAATGTTTAAACTATCTCAGTTTGTAGACATGAGTTTCCCACGCATACAAATCTTGTAAAAAAAAAATTAAAACAACGCTCATGTGTATATGTACTATAAAATAAAAAAATAAATTTTCGACCAACAAAGTTTTGCCTTACTCGGAAAATAAAAGCGTTGGGCGCTTCACGGTATTGACATACAGAATTTTGTTGTTCATGGAGGAAAAGCGCCCAACGCTTTTTTTTCCGAGTAAGGCAAAAATTTTTTGGACGAATTTTTATTTTACTTTTTAGTACATTTAAATATGAGCGCCCAATACCTCCTATCTGCCATTTTCTGCAAAAATGAGATTTTTGTGACTATGGATACACAAAATTATTTCGAATTTTTTTATGTCAATAGCTCCTATCTAACAATGCTTAAACATCTCCAAAAGAGACACATAGTACTACCTTACATCAATATCTCCTATCTGCCACCGCCAACTAGTTACTTTTTTTGAATCAGTTTAAATGCTCTCCTGAACAATTTGCTTTTTGGCAGATAGAAGGTATTGGTTCTACACCATCGATATGTGCTTACTAGACGTGACCGAATTTCTGCTTGTGGTTGGCCTATACTCACTAGCTGTGACTTATATCCCATATGAAGCTTTGTTTGATTAATTAATGATGAATTAATTGATTAACTAGTAAATGTGATAAGTTGATTCATGTATTGTCATCAAGAATTTACGTCTGTGTGAAAAATTTCAGCTTGATCGGACATTGGGAAGTGGGTGAAATATCTATTCCCATATAAAACTCTGATTTATTATTGATGAATTAATTGATAATTAGTGAATCTGTTAATTAAATTATCTATTGTCATCAAGAATATACGTCTGTGTGAAAAATTTCAGCTTGTTTGGACATAAGAAAGTGGGTGAAATATCGATTTTCATATAAAAATTTAATTATTTATTTTGATTAATTATTTGATAAATTAGTGAATCTGTTAATTTATTCATCTATTGTCATCAAGAATACGTATGTGTGAAAACTTAAAGCTCGATTGGACATTTGGAAATGGGTGAAACATCGATTCCCATATAAAAGTTTAATTATTAGTTACGATAAATTGATTGATTGATTAGTGAATATGTTAATTGATTCATCTATTGTGATCAAAAATACGTAAGTGTGAAAAATTTCAGCTTGATCGGACATTGGGAAGTAGGTGAAATATCGATTGAAAGATTCCGTCTAGACAGACAGACAGACAGACAGACAGACAGACAGACAGACAGACAGACTTTAATTATTAATTTCGATGAATTAATTAATTAATTCTTGAATCTGTCAATTGATTCGTCTATTGACATCAAGAATACGTATGTGTGAAAAATTTCAGCTTGATTGGACATTGAGCAGTGGGTGAAATATCGATTTAAATATAAAAAATATTCACAATACCCAACATAATGAGAAAAAGGGTCATCAATTTTCCATCTCCATGAAAAAGAAGAAATGTTTAGTCGGCACACACGTAACACGTCCAGTGCATACACTCATCCAACTTAATTCTTATGCAACAAAACCTCCACATTGTTCAATGACTATCTCTTTCATTAAATGTATTTCTTATTATATATTAATTTGATTTTACCACTTTCTTATCAAAAACGATAGCTAACATTAAAAAAAAATGCAACAACAGTTATATGTTAACTTTCTTCAGCAGCATTTATTCTCAGTCCTGGATGAATACAGAATAATTATGCTTTGGTAGAAAAATAGCAAAGATGACAATGGACCTTTAAAAAAAATAGGGCTATGCCTAGCTAGCCTACCTTGGTCAGCATGACAGGTATAGCTAGGGCCTTGACTAGCCCTATTTCCGTGTCAGGCTGAGTTGGCACTGCTTAATATTTTAGTTCCAACTCGGAGTGGATATAAGGTCTCTCCTCTACGTCAAACATCCATTAAAATATAAATGGCTATAAAGAACCATTCAATCTACCTAACGTGTATAACAATCTTACTGCTTTCTTGATGTAAAATATGTCTTTTTCTTAAAATATATAATAGTTTGATAATAAATTGTTCTTTGACATCTTTTGAATTGGACCGCATGCAAACAACAAATATGTCCGACTGTGCCTACAATGCACTGCGCGACGTGGTCTCGTACACTGCCCACGACACACCTGCGCCTCCAGTACGACAGTTTTATTATAACTCCATGGAATTACAAAGTGTGACCTGGTTGTCTTACAGATCAACCCCTGAGCTCAACCGGCTTCACCCGCTGGTCGCCAGGAGAACCCAACGACGACACTACCCCGAATATAGAAGACTGCGGTTCAATCCTTAAGAGCAACGGAGGGCTAAACGACATGAGATGTGACGTGACCTTGGCTTTCATCTGCGAGCGAGTTCAATAGGGTGATTAGGCAGCATAAAGAGAATACATACGAGTCATCACGATACCTATTATTTACTACAATTCAGAAATAAAAAAGTCCGCCCCAACCGGGAATCAAACCACGGATCTCCCGCATTCCAGACAGGCGTCTTAACCACAAGACCATCAGGACGGGTATATTTTAAGCTCTGAATTGTAGTTGAACTAGGAAAACGCTCAGTTGGACGCGTTGTTGAGCGAGCACCGGTACGTGCAACACGACCCGAGTACGACATTCCCATAATGTTACATACCAATAAGTCTTTAAGGTCTTCACCGATTTAGCTGAAAATTTGTAAAAAAGTAGAGAATGGATAAAATCCACCGCCATCTAGAGGACCTTGACATCATTTCTTTTGGAAAACTATTTTAACTCTTGATTACTTCTAGGTGGCAGTACATAGTGACCAGAATTCTTGTGCGACTTTTCGATGCCATGGTAACGTTACTTTTGTTTAAATGTAATTTCTATCTACACTACTTATCGGATCAAAATAAAATTAACATATTCGTGACCGGACGGACATTCTAAATGATTTGGCTACCTCAGATTTTGTCGCCGTTTAGTTTAAAAAAAACTTTAGATTAACTTTATTGTAACTTTATAACTTTTTGAACGATTTTGCCACAAAACTAATGGCATTTAATCGGGAACGAAACTTGCAGATGGTCAAAATTTCAACTCGATCCGAGCCTCCGTTCGACCGCTATCATGAGCCAAAAAAGCTGAGCGACTTTCCGTTGCCATGGTAACGTGACTTTGTTATAATGTAATTTTCATCTACACTACTTATCGGATCAAAATAAAACTAACATATTCGTGATCGGACGGACATTCTAAATGATTTGGCCACCTCAGATATTGTCGCCGTTTAGTTTGAAAAAAAAACTTTCGATTAACTTTAATGTAACTTTTTAACTTTTTAAATGATTTTGCCACAAAACTATACAGCAACCCGCCTAGGTGGTTTGTACATGTGTGCAAAATTTCAGGTCGATCAGAGAAACGGTGCGACCTGTACCGAAGCAGTAACAGAAAAAAAAACAAAAAAAAACAGACATTCGAGCCATAAGAGTCAAGTGGAGACGCTCGCTACGCTCGCTCAATTATACATCTGAATGGATGGAACAGTACTGCAACGAATATCTGCTGCCTTTGAACTGACCACCAAATATTAATTATAATGTCATTACCTTTACGCAGGCATGAGCGAGGGGTTATTTCTCGATTTATTTTTATTTATTATTGTTTATTTCTGAATTGTAGTAAATAATAACAATTACACCTACGGGAGTGTTTCCCGACTAACCAAATCGAGAAAAAAATCTCGAGACCTGTTTTCTATATAAGCTGATCATTTTTTCCTTCTAAAAAGTGTCATCAGTTACTGTTTGATTAGTTCAATGCGCTCTAGCGCAATCTTGTAGTTGTAGTTGTACTTGTTGTATTGTTTATAGTCACCGGCCTCTCTTTGGCCATGGTTATAAATGGAAGAATAAACATATCTGGTTTAGAAACGTAGACTTTTTCGAGTTTCATTCCTGTTATTATGTCATTCCTGATGTTGTAACGTCAAGTATTCTACAATATGCTGACGATACAACTCTGTACAGAAACATATCTACTTCAGAAGACGCAAAGGCTCTACAAAATGACCTAAACAATATCCAAGTTTGGTGTCAAAACAACCAAATGTCAATTAATGTTAGCAAGTCACAGTTACTTCGAATCACGAGATCAAGAACTGGACACATAAACATCGTGTATAGCATAAATGGAGATATAATACCGTGTTGCCAAAAAGTCAAACTACTTGGAATAATTGTTACTTGTGATCTGCGGTGGAATCTACATTGTGAGTATGTGCGTAACAGAGCGTCTAAAACTTTAGGATTTGTGTCGCGCTCTCTAAAGGGTGGCAAGCCAAGAACCCTTCGCACCGCATACTTAGCGCTGGTTAGGCCAATTATCACTCATGGCCTACCAGCGTGGCATCCAACAACAAAGGACAACATGAGCAAGTTGGAAAGAATTCAAAATCGTGCCACTAGACATATTATGGGTTACAAAGAACCAAGTGCCTCTACACGTCGTGGTCAATGTCGCCTTTCCACCATTGAACAACTCATGAAGCAAGTGGACGTTTTGTTCTTCAAAAAGATGTTGACTGGCTGTGTAGACCTTGACCCATTCCATCGGGTGTCTTGGAATCTTCGCGATTCAAGACGTAACCAGGCCCAGTCCATCACGCCACCATTTGCCCGAACCAGCGCGTACATAAGTGGGTTCTACTGCCGATCTGCCAAAATTTGGAACTACTCCCTGTCCGAAGAAACACAAGGTCTTGCCATGTCTGCTTTTAAGAGAGTTGTTAAGTCTTCAACATTATGATTGCTTTTTTGATATTATGAATTCATTGAATTGTTATTGTTTTGTTAATTTGTCTCTTCTATGTTTGTCTCTTTTATCTCTATGTTCTATGTTTTATAAGTTCTTGTTTATTATCACAGTTTGTTGTGTAGAGGCTGGCAGACACCTTGTGCTTGGGGCATACTGCCCTTTTCTGCCAACCTTCCTACTAAGCCTATTAGTGGAAAATAAATAATAATAATAATAATAATCCCTAATCATCCAAGCCAGGCTAGCTACTAGCGAGTAAAACATGGTGGCAGCGGAAAACTTGTTGAATAGTGCTTCTTTTAAGACATGTATCAAGAATAGCAGAGGAACAAACCACGTTGTGTCAACTCACAATACAACCTCCAACAAACTTCTCTTTAAACCTCGAGAGTGGTTGCAATGGATGAAAAGGTAGGTTAAGGTCTACATCTGGAATCGATCTTAAATACAATAAAAGACAGGTAGATAACCTAATAAATTGCATTGGGGAAAAGGCTGAAGAGATTCAAGCTTCATTTGATGTATGAACTGATAAAGCAACCTGAACACTGGTGATTGAAGAAATCGAAAATTTATTTTTGCCTCAAAGGAATGTAATACGTGAAAGGGCATGTTTTCTCAGACGAAAACAGCTAGCAGGGGAGACTGTTGATATGTTACCAACAGCTAGCAGGGGAGACTGTTGATATATTTACAACAGCTGGCAGGGGAGACTGTTGATATATTTACAACAGCTCTACATACCCTGTATCTTTCATGTGAATGGGGTGACCAGACTAACAGCATGATGTTTATTAGTTTAAGTATTAGTAGTTTTAGAGGGCTTTAACAGCTAAGATTATTCGAACCTCCAAGATAAAACAATTTCTTTAAGTGTAAGTTACCACCATGGATACTTCTTTCCAAGGGGTGGAACGTAAGGTGTGACGCGGGGGGACGAGGGGTGGACAGGCCTGTGTTGGTCAGAATCAGCCACAAGCATATATGGGGAGGGCAGGGGTTTCCCCACGTCGTGGTCGTCTTTGTCTGTGTCATCATCCGTCCATGTTGTCATTGTCGTCGCCGTTGGGAAGGTAGTCAAAGGGAAGGGGAAAGTTCCCCGACGACGACCTAGAGCTCGCCATTAGTTACAGGGAGTGATACTCCCCTACTCACGGGCCAAACCACGAGAAGGTTGCGAGTTGGAATTTGATGGCCCCATGATGCTCATGAACCTCATTATTGACATGAGTGTCCAAAAGCTCAGCGATAATTTTACAGTTAAATCCAAAATTAACATACGAGAAGGCTCTTCTACAAACAAGACAATCGGAAGAGATTGCACGGAAACAAACAGTTTTACACATTGACGTAAGTAGGCAGATTGTTAATGTAGGCCTAGAAGAAGTGTGCTGAAAACGTGCTAACGGTGGGCCAAAATCACTAGCTCAAGTTAAGCATAAGAAATAAAAGAGGTCGCGCTAGCGACCTCTTGCAGTGCCAATTCCGGCGCCGGTCCCTTCCGCCGCATGTTCCTATCTGGTAAAAGCATAGATTTTAAACACCTCTAGTGGGTATAGAAATTAAGGTCTAGGGGACAGTTTGTTTTTTATTACGATAATTTTTTTAATAAATCAAATGAATTTAAAAATATCAATAGGGGACAATCTACTATATTGGCAGAGATAAAAGTGCCGAAATGAGGCGTTCGAAGTGGTTTTTTGTTTAGAAGCAACAATAATTAAATTCTTGTTTGATTAGTGGAATGATATATTATACTTTTAATCACAAATAAGATTCGTTAACTTTGTGTGCGATATTCGTTTGGTTTTCACGTCGTTTGCACAGAGGTGAGTTACTTTATAACAAAAAAAAAATTTTAAAACGTAACAAATCTTATACCGATGGTAGTTTGTACTTAAAAGGAATTTTCTTATTAAATAAGAAATAAAAAAAATTCAAAAAAATAAAAGGGTTTAATAAATCAGGAGGTGCAAAAAAGTAATTTATTACTGGGAAAACTACAATAATTTATATGGGCCTTTTGAAACAAATGTTTTTAAACCCAAAAAAATTTAAAATTTGAACCATAAAAAATTTTAAAGGCCTAGATCAAAATCAAAAGGTTTTAATTTTTAAAGCCTACTGAACCTTTTTCAAAAACCCATGTGTAACACGCTACCGGACATATTGCAGAAACAATTTATTCGTGTGGTACAGGACGGCCCCAGACGGCTCCACCAGCACCGGGGTCTCAACTTTTCAAGTTCCATGGCGAGCTAGCACCCTCCGGATCGAGGGGGAGGTGTGCGTCGAAGGGGGTGCCCCCCTAGCATACTCAACCCCGAAGATGAAGCTAATTTTTCCCAAAGGGAAAGGGTGGAAACGTGAGCGCAGGGCGACAAATCCCAAATCGCATACATCGGGTTCCACGACATGTTCGCAGGGGGCCCTACATCCAATCTTTGGAAATTTAATTTCGATAGCGTTTTTCTTTAATTATTGTAGTAACGATTTTTGCACATAGAATAGATTTGGGCAAATGAAAAACATATGCCTAGACTATTATTAAAAGAGGGAGCGGAGCGGGTCCCTTAAAATAAAACGGCTCTAATTTTGTGATTCTGTATTCGTCTGTCTGTCGCCTGTTTCCCGTTGTCTGTCGTCGTCGTCTGTCCGTCCGTTGTCCGCTGTTGTCTGTCCGTCCCCTGTCTGTCTTCTGTCCCCTCTCTTCTTCCGTCCGTCTGTCGTCTGTTGTCTGTCTGCTGTTGTCTGTCTGTCTGGTTCGTCTGTCTTCTGTCTTCGTCCGTCTGTCTGTCGTTGTACGTCGGAAATCAGCCGAACCGGAACAATTCGCCCGAAATTTTTAAACAAAACTGGTACGCGTTTTTTGAGAAAAATTAAAAAATCAGCTAGAACATTTTAGCGATACAGCGTTTTAATCCCAAAAAAAAATAAAATTTGGGTTTAAAAAAAAAAAATGGTAGCATTTGTTTAGTAGCCTAGCGAGACGAGATCTGCTGGGTGGCATTTCATGTGCCAAGATTTACCTACCCGCACGGAGGGTCGGGGGTTCATGCCCGTTTGGATAGCTTTTTTATATATTTACACCCAATATTATTTTTGAGGGTGGGTTAAATGGGAAATAAATTTAGGTGATTTTTTTTTTTTTTTGAAAATTTGGGTTTAATGTTTTACGCTAATACCTTTTGAACACGATCGTATTTTTTTAAGCTTTTTTTTAAACCAGGGGAAAACCCAAAATCGTTTTTAAAAGAGTGAGTGGCCAAGTTTAAGTACCCCGGGAAAATCCATTTTTTTTCCCCTACACCAAAACTGTATCTAGCCCAGTATGGGAATGATACAGGGTTTCTATACCCATGGCGCTCACTCACTATTTAACAACGACTTTGGCGTTTTCCCAGTTTGTACCATCATGCCCAAATTCATGCTGATAAAACATTAGGTGCCTTATTTTAAAAAGCTGGAAAAACAAGATAAATATTTAAAATATTATAGGAGGGGGGTTAAAAAAAAGTGGTTTTGGAAATGAGAATAGGGCCCAAAAGGGTTTTAAAAAAATTAAAAAAATAATTTTTTAAAAACTAGTTTGAAAAAAAATTCAATTTTTGGGGTTTGAGTATAAATTATTTAATTTTTTGGGGATGATTTGGGGGGTTGGGGAATATCGCTTTGCCTCTCGGGGGATTATAATTTGATATTTTTATCAACCCCATGCCCCAAAAATTTGCGCAAGGAGCCCACGTTTAGATATTTTTTAATGGTTTTTTAATTTAAATGGTCACATTATGGTTTGGTTTTTGGTTTTTTAAAGCAAAAGTGATGAGTCTAAGGGACATCTAAGTTTGGTCCAAGTTTCTAGTTCTAAAATGACCGTTTTTTCCCCGTAGGCTCTTATTCCTCTCTTCAAAACCACCAGCCATCCCTACAAACCCCGCCAGCCCGGGTTTTTTTTTACAAAGTTTAGGGACCTTTTAACCCCCAGAACGGGTTTTTGGATCAGGCTATTTTTTTTTTAAGGTCAGGACCACAAATCAGGTCAAATACCCAGTTTTAAGATTGTAAATATTTCGGAACGGCGTGTGCAATAGCTGAAAACCCCCCCAATCGGGTAGGGGAAAAAAGGGGCGGTGTCACGCATTCTAAGCAGTCGCGTGCGCTTGCTGTAAGGAGAGTGAGGAAGCGAACGAAGTGTTTCCCATTCACCCCAAAAAGGCGCTCATTCTGTGGTCTGGGGTCTGTACGTGAAAATCAGCCGAACGCTGAA